>JBBMKB010044448.1:0-50233 GCA_037833945.1 Alaria marginata | reverse complement strand
CGGTACCCTGGTGGTCTAGGTCACGTAGTGAGAGGCGTGTTTTACAGCGTCGTTGTCCACCGCCGACAACCCCAGCCGCGCAGCAGCAACAGCAGCAGCGCGGGGGCGTTGGGGAGGGGGGGGGGTGGGTACTCATGGTCATGCATGGCCACAATCGAACGACCATAGCCGGTCGTATCTCTACAATGCCGAAACGGACCACGTCGGGTTTTCGCCGGTTAGGCAGGCCTTGCCGAAGCGGGGGGAATGGGGCGGGGGTTGTCCTCGGCGGGTTCGGTTGAAACAGTTCACACCTTCCAGAGTGGCCAATGTTTGTCATTAACACTTCACGAACATTCGTGCAACGATTCGGGTGGCACGTGTTGGCCAAACCATTTATGACTGAAGGGACGAGGCTCCTCGACTGAGGAACTACCTCATATATCACTGGAGCATTATTTGCTTTTTATACTGTTTCTATAGTTTAACTACCGAGGGGTTGTTCATTGGGTTGCATTTTTCATGTTTTCGCACTCATGTTTTGGGTGAGCTATGGAGATCGCTAACGAAGGAGAATCATAAATTTCATGTGCAATCCTATCGTAGCTTGCATCTGTCGCCGATAAGCTACAGTAGTTACCTTGGAATACGGTCCATTTTTTAATCGGGGCAAGTCGAGCATTCGATGCACTGTGAGAAGGAACCAACTCGAGCTGCGCCGCATATGGTCCTTCTCCGTATCTAGAAATGAGGTACTCTATTTACTCGTGCGAAGTGACGGCACATCAATGCACACATGCATAGCAAAGTCCATGTTCCAATAAGGCTCCCTTGAGTCAATTGGCTGGTCGCCATACCCTCTTGTGCTCTCCCTAAATTTCAAAACGTCCTTCACGAGTTTGTCTACATAGCTAACCAGCATCTGCACGATCCGCGTAGTCGGCAAATGAGGTGTACCGAGAGCTGATGGCGTCAGCGGCTGCCACGAAGCATAGCACCTCTCGAGGAGGGAACTTTCGGACCAGGAAAATAAGCGGAAGCGTCGGAGTGGCAACAGATTTGCGCGACGGTTGGATGGCCAGTCCTTGCCTTAGCCAGGTGTTCATGCCAAAGGCTCTCAATCGATGCCCCAGGGGGGTACTGCAGGTGAAGGGTGGGGGGGGGCGCGATGTTACACAGAAGGGGGGTATACTACGATAGGGTCGCACATTTTGGCGACATATTTCTGACTGACGATACTCCTCATCTGAGTAATAAATGTCCAATACTGTTGGAATACCATTTATGTTTTACACATTTATTCGTCGTATACCTAGACCATGACATTGTTCATCGGGTTGCACGTTCATATATGTTTACAGTAGTGGTGGAGTGAGGCAGAGAGCTCCTCACGTGGAGAGCTCGTGAAGGTTTATGTGCTGCCCCAATCGTAGCACGCGTCAAGGGTGTATCGAGGTCCTCGCCATAGATAGACGCCAATATATATGGGCATTTTTGTAGGAGTGCTTCTCCTTTTGTGGGAGTGATCGGGTAGCAATATACCTGGTAATTTCGTGATACATCGGATACTTGGGATTGACGACACTAAGAGTACAAGCGGTACTCGACTCCACGCCTGGCCTATACCGGCATTCTGTAAGTGACACAACCAGTCATTTATTGATCGAAACCGTTGTTTTGCTGATTTGGATTGGCGCCGGCTTGTGGTTCTGCCCTTCTTTGAGGCAGGCATTTGTTCAGGCCTGTCTTGTGCTGGTTGACACATCGGACGAGGAAGCAATGGCTAAAGCGGGAGGCGTTGTCGGCGGTGGTAAAGGTGCTTCCCTCGAGGAACAGGTGAGGTCTTCCAGACAACAAGCAATAGAGGAAAACGTGCTATGATATATACGAGAAACAGTGTTTGCCTTAGGGCCAGGCGCTTCCCTCGAGGAAAAGATGACGTGCTTCCAATATCACGCAGTAGAGCGAAGCACAATAGAAGAAGCTTGGCCACATTATTTATGTTTGGTGGGACTCCTCGATTGGGTAACTACGCAAAACTCGTTGGAGTGTTATTTGTCTTTTGCAACATAACTCGTCAAAAGCCTGGGCCTTGGGGTTTTCATCGAGTTGTACTTTATGAGGTGTTATTACTAGTTAAACAGTCCTATCCACTAGACCACACAGTCACTGGATATTATTTTTTAACTGACAACATGTATGCTTTGGAGCTCGAAGCACCAATCTACCTCGTCAGCATCTCCCAGGCGCACCTCTTGCCACAGGACTGTTCTAGGAACACGTTAAAGTACGCACACCATGAAAATAACTAATACGAAGTCGGTGAGATCCGAACCCCCGGCACACGCTTGTTAGTTCAACCGTCCTATCCACTAGAGCACAAAGTCATATTGACTGATAGTGTGTGGTCCAGTGGATAGGATTGTTTAACTAGCATACGTCTAATCGAAGTCAGTGCTTGGGGGAGGTACAGAGGTCCTTAAGTGAAGAACCTCATAAACGTTAGGTGCAACGCATACCGTAGCACGCGTCTAGCTCTACAGCCAAGTCTCCCTCTCCCCTTCGGTTTGCTGTTGCCCTTGTATCTGGTGGAAGAGCGATTGGTCACGACGTTGTTGCGGCCGCCAAGCCCCTCTGAGGACGGACCAAGTCCTGACTGCTCAGAACAAACGAAACCACTACCATCCTTTTCTCACGCCAGTAACCCCACGACACGACACCACTTCTTGCCAAACAGGTGTGCTCTTTGGTCAGCCTGAAGAGGCTTTCGCTAGCGTGCGAAGTGGCGGTGCTTTTAGAAGACTGGGATCTTGTTTCTCGAGGGGTGTGGAGGTCCTACCACCTCCTTCTGCCGCTGCTGCGGTTATCTGCCATGGGTCACCTCCTTTTTCAGGCAAGGGGCGACGAATGCACTGCCGAGTTGCACTCTATACAACACGGGTCTGGGAAATGACACGTGTTACGATGGGGGTAGCCTTTTTCAGCCGGTTTTTTTCTTCCTGGCGGGGCTTCCCAGTTGAAAAGCTACCCAATCTCATTGGAATACCATATATGCTTTTCAATATTTGTTGATGTATGCCTAGGCTACGTAGTTGTTAATCGGGTTGCTCTTTCGTTGGTTTCAGGATCAGTATTTGGGTGAGGTGGAGAGCTCCTCAACTAAGTAGCCTCGGACAAAATAGGTGCACCCCGACCGTAGCATGCATCAAACGCACACCATTGGCCGTTTTCAATGTCAAGCACTGTTGGGGCAGAATGCATAGAGTGCATAGGTCGCCGTAAATGATGGATTTCCCGGTTGTGATTCCCATGATCAAGTAGATCAGTAGTTGTTCGGGCTGTTTGTCTTTGTATAGTGAGGACTCTATACACTTTAGTTATATTTTGACACGGTTATTGGGATCGTGTGTTCGCTCTTAACCTTAGCAGCGCGCAGGATGGGGCAGTTTTTTGCACCATTTGTCCACTCTAAACGCGTGCTACGATGAAAGTAGCCCTTTTTGGCCAAAGTGTTTTTGACTGATGGGGTTCTTGAACTGAGGACCTTCACAAAATATCTGGGATACAATTAGTGTTTCACTACAGTAGTTGTTCGTCTTCAACCTGGCCGATGGGATTGCTTATCGAGTTACACGATCAGCCGTTGTCAAAGTAAGTGTTTAATTGAGGTATATAGCTCCTTAAATGAGGACAGCCATGCAGATTAGGTGCACCCTTACCGTACTATTTGTCAGGTCCGTGGTTGTTTGGACTTTTGGACTCTCCCAGGTATTATGTTTGTTCAGTGAGGGATTAAAATAACTCGGGAGCGTGTGACAACACTAAGATCGTGTCTTCGGCTCTAACCTTTGCCGAGTCCGGTGATGAACCCCTCGTTTGCGCAGTTGGTCCACTCCAGCCCAGCTTGAACCTTCCCAGTGGGGCTGTTCCACTGTTAATATTTTCGCCCAGGTCCTGTGTGGACTTCACCAGTGTATGTCGCTAGTCCCGAAGGAAAGCTGGGATGCTGCCATGAAGACAACGTTTGCTTGCCTTTCTTATCAGGTGAGCACTCGATCTAACTTTTTTTGCCTGTAACGCGCATATTCTCCGACACAATGTTCAGGAGGTAGAACTACTGCACTGACGTGGCTGAGAGGAGAACATCACAGATGCTTGGCTATAAATGTTGTAAAACGGCTAGCACTAACCGCTGGCTGATTTCGGTCGTTCCACTGAAGAGGCCGGTGTCGACGTCATATTGGCCTACAAACGCGTTGCGGTGGATTTGATGCACCATGATTCGCATAACTTTATCGCGAGGTGTGGACTTGGCCTGTCTGTTCATGCCAGGGACAGTAACCCGTGGAGATATCCCAACCAATATCGAGATTATATGCGCACCGCGATGAACGTCTCGGGGAGGTTTGCCTTAGTTAATGGTTGGCACTATTCGCTGGCTGCATCCGACCGTTCCTCTGAAGAGGCCAGAGCTAGCGGCGTACAAGCCTACCAAAGCCTTTCGATAACGTTTGATGGATGAACCATGGTATTCGAAACAAAAGCAGCATCGAGCGGTGTGGTCTTGGCGCGTCTTGTAATGCGAGCGACAGTCATACGTGGACCTATCCCGTACACGATTCACGCAGCGTAGTCCTTGTTCAAGACCGAGAACGTTTGCCCAACGTGATTGGATGGCTCTTATTGTTTTCGCCCCAATCCCTTGACACCATTCCAGGCTCAAACATTTCCCTGACCTGTAAACATCATGTTTTCGACTCAACCCCCTTTACATCAGTGCATGCTCAAACGTTATCTAACCTGCAACGCAGATAACTATTAAAGGCCACGAGATTGGAGAGAAAGCATCAGCGCAGAATGCGCTCTTGGGGCATGGCCCAGGTCCTGATCCCAACGACCCCGAGACGGTCGTCTTCAAGGTCAGCGACCGAAGAGCGCTATGATAGGGATACTGTAGCACGTTTTGGCCAAACATATTTCTAGCTGTCGGGTTCCCCCCACTAAGGAACTACTGTGCCCAATACCATTGGAAGCGCAGGTGTGTTTTATAATAATATTCGATACATATCCAGGCCGTGGGATTGTACATCGGGGTAAGCGATCGCCGATTTTTGGGTGATATATAGAGCTCCTCCGGTGAAGAGTCTCGGAAACATTGGGTGTACCCCTGCCGAGCTAAACACCATTCCCAAATCATGGCGGTACTCGGCGTCGCACCTGGACGCAATGACAGAGCCCTCTGCGGTGATACAGTGGGTGTCTACTATAACGGGCGGCTTGTCTTGGTTTGTCTATGGGAGACAAATAACCACGAGGGAGTTGTGGCGTACGGCGGGAGTCTATATGCGAGCGACTTGCCTTCCTTGTCTGTGGTAGATATTAACACTTCGAGGTAGGTGTGCAATGAATCCGTATCGTGTAGTGGATTGCGCGGTCGCTTGTCGGAAATGCCCGACATCAGGTTTCTACACCCACGACGCATACGAGGCACATGCATTGCGTGGTCTTGCGAACGCGGAGTGCGCCAGACAGTTTGTGTACAGGTTTAACGTTGTGTGGCCTGCGACTTCCCTGTTGCTATTTTCTTCAATGACGGTGTAGCCGGCGTACGCACCCGGGTCAGTATCACCAAGCGGCGGATTGGTCAATTCTATGCATCTAGCAGGCATCGGAAAATATTAATTGACGCATTATTGTAAACCCTGTTACACTAGCCGTGATACTAACCTTCTGAGTGTGCGCTGAAACATGACAGGATGTCTGAGGTGGTAAAAAGAAGGCGACATAAACATATTACGCTTCGACGGATAACCCACCGTTACAATTCCTACAGGTCACGGAGCCAGTCGCACACGGGGAGGGCGGTGGGGCGTGGGATGGTCACGTTCCCTCACAACTGGCACTAGTGGAGGTCTGGATGGGGTTACCAGGGTATGGGATGGGGGGCGATGCATTGCTGAAGTTGCAGAAAGCGCTTGGTATGAGCGAATCAGCGACTGGACAACCCGCTGGGAAAGCTGACGAAGGAGGCGAGGAAGAGGGGGATCGTCTTAATTCTTCGGCTGAGACGCTGGAGGTACAGTGGTGAAGCCTGATACGGTAGGGGTGACTTATTCATTGTGGAACTCCCCTTTTGAGAGTTATTTACCTCCACCAAATATCGAATTTGAGGATGATTAGAGTTGCATCCCGATGAACAATCCCACGGTCTAGGTATACTTCGAAGTATGTAACGAATAAAATACAGCAGTATAAAATACATTGTATCCAAACGATACTGGGTAGTTCCTCAGTTGCTGAGGAGCCCCATCAGTCAGACAATTGCCAGCACGTCTACGGGTATCATAGCACGCATCCACCACAATCGCCGCGCATGTTTGAACACACCGGAAAATACATCGTTGTGTGAGGTGTAACAATTAAATAAAGACATGCACATCGTGACACTAGTGATCAACAAATCGTCACAAACCACCGAATACAGCTTCAACTGTACGGGTTCTCGAGAGGCACTGTCTCAGTAACCATAAAAGTGATTGTACTCCAGCAGATTACACAATCTCGAAAGCGCCCGAGCTCGGCCTCGTGCCAAGAGTGATAGCATTCGCGTATCGTATACGACCCCAAGGATATACACGCAGATACTCTGAATTATGAAGTTCTGGCATATCCCTAAGATATACACGCGGATACTCTGAAGCTCTGTCACAAAGCACATGGGTACAGACCAAGGCCACGGTTGCGGGAGTAGCCCCATTTTCGTCCCGACCGGCGCAAACAACAAATTGAGGGCGGCGTATTTCACGAAATACGATTACACAGCGAAAACAACGTTGACACCTAGCAAAACCATTGCGTAGCCATTAATGCTAGTGGCCTTAGGCCGCTGGTGAAAAAGACCTAAACTTGCTCCCCATACCGCAGGTTTTGTCTACAGGTAGATCGCTCGAAGCAGGTATTAATAGTGCGGGAAGTGGAGAGTAGCCGGTTAAATGGTTCGAAACAGTATAGTCTCCCAACTAATTATCATTCGTGACAATCCACGGACATGTTTGTCCCCGACGTTTTGCTTCTGCAGGCAGTCGAGCAGGTCATTGCAACGGCCCATAAAGATCCGGCGAAAGCGTGGGAGCTACTGATGGAGGGATCCTTGGTCTCCCACCCTGATCGGGTCCGCCTCGTGTGCAGAGTGTGCCGAATTGCCCTAGATCGCGGTATGGCCCAACAGGTGCGGAGATCGAACGCCCAATATTCATATGCGTGGAATATCTGGTGCTTCAACTTCACGAGACAGACTCTGCATGTTTGATTGTCGGTCTACTATTAGCGAGGAAAATATTTCAGCAGGCGCAGTAAATCATCATGAAAACACCTTGATCTCGCCTTCAGAGGGTCCAGGTACCACCCCGCACTCGTAGGAGCATCTTTCCATGTCTCTCCACCCGCTGCATGCATGGGGCACACACGCGGGGTAGATGATAGGTAGATAAGTCAAATTTACCAAAACAAAAAACAAATGGTGGCAGCTTGGCCTTGTGTTGATATGCATGACTGCGACGACGAAGTGCGTCAAATACCACGGTTTGCCAATCTGACAAGTTATTTGAGCAAGGTTTGATTATTACGTGAAAGGTGTAGGGGTCAGACGTTGAACCTGCAGACGTGAGTTCAAACCCCGCCAAGCGCGTGCTTATTAATATGGTCAGCCTGGTAGATCAAAATTGAATCGACAAAGGGGACTCTGAAGCGCAGTCACTATGTCGCAGGTCATCTCCTGGCTGGAACCAGCCATTGGAAGCACCGGCACGGGGGGCGATGCTGAGAGAGCGGAGGCACTCGCAAGCCGATTCTCCCTTCTCAGCACTTCAGATCTCGAGCCATTTACCTCCAAGGTATATTTCCCATGAGGGACGTTTGGCATTAGATATTGCGCATGCCCGGAAACAACACTTTGGGTACTTGCTGCTGCCGAGCAAGGTATACAGCCCGTGGGGGCGTTTGGCAGTAAATACTACACGTATGCTGCCGAGTTCAAGCCTCTTTAGAAGTCAATCCTCCTTTTTAGGCACCACATACTTGGAATTGGAGTTGGGTTCATTTTTGTAGTGGTAAAAGGAATCCGTAGATGTGACGAGTTTGACTGAATTGTCTCATTAACCAGAGCAACCGGCGTCCAACGTTAGGGTTCGGACGGTGTAATTGCACACCTCAATACTACGAGTGGCATGTGTCATGGTCCCGACTCATGTTCAGCGCCATCCCTTCTGCGGCGAATAGACCATAAGACGTGCGAGCGTGTCGTTACACGCGAGCGAACCTCTACTGACCTTGACTTCATACACATTCCGCGGGACCTTAACCACCGTATGTGTGCTTTCAATGACGCCTGCCTCGTCGATGGTTTCCAAATCTAGGTTCTCGCGCTCGAGGGTGCGCTCACCACCACTCCATACATCTGCCCGGCGGCACTCGCTGCGATCGAACCGGAAGAGGGCGAGGCGGACGGTGGACAGGATAGTAGTGCTGCGGTAGTTAAAGACGGGGGTTCTAAAACCCTTGAAGAAGACAGCCGGAACAACAAGCCAACGGTAGGCGCTTGGTGCTAATACGCACAATGTTTTCCGAACGGGTCACGAAGTGTTATCCCAATATATGGTATTTGTAAAATGTAGCCTTGGTGGTTGATGGGAAGGGTTGTTGCGCTACCATCACCGCGAACACTCTGGTGCACTAACTAGGCACGTTTTGATTTAGTATTTTTCACCGAAACAATGAACGTTGCCAGTCGATACAAACAAAGGAGTCTGTTTTGCTTTCCTTGACACGACTACCGCCCGATACCGTCGGTCACCCACGTATACCCCACACAGTATCATAATATGAGGCACCACGTATCACCTCTGTTTGTGTATATGTTCGATGCGCTCCGACGTATGCCCAACACATCGTAAGTAAGAGCTGAGAAAGAAACAACTCGACGATAGGCCAGGGGCCCAACGCAAGCCCATACGACGACGAAGTGAGTCCTCGTCCAATTCAATATTTAATGATCGGCGGCAGAGAAAAATAATGCAACAATGTCGCAACACCAGGCACCACGCATCCTCTATGTTTGTGTATCTCTCCAACATCTCTGCAGAGTGCAGGACAAGAAGACTTAGGCGCTTTCCTGGTATCACCTGCCGAATCGTCACAACTGTTGTGGCTTGCCGAAGTGGAACATATCCTGGGAGCGGCTTCTCTTCAGCTAGCTTTTTCCGCCGTTAGTAAACTCAACACTCCCAGCCCTGGCCCTCTGACTGAGGCTTCCTCGTTGGGGTCTCCGCGTTCAGTGGATACCGCAAGGGAACACCGGCCGTGGGGCTACGGTAGCGGGCCGTTTGCGGGTGTTTCGGCCACGGGCGCAGACATCTTCGAGAAGGAATGGGGAGGGGGGGTGGGAGGGAAGGACGAAGTTTCGAGCATTGTTGAGAGCGACGAGATCTCCATCATTGAGCAGCTTGAGGTGTGAAAGTATGGCGGAAAGTTGATACAAGTGTGTTTATAGTGTCAAGCTCGCACCGCGCCAAGCAATAGGGACCCCTTTTGAGCTACCTGGAGCATGTTGGTTTTGTCCGCCGGCTAAGATTCATCTACTCGGCTCTCCAAATTATCAACCAGCGTACACACGTAGACGATAGTCACAAAATACCCAGCTGCGCAAGTTCCTAGCAATATATATCGGGGGTGAATGGTGTCGTCGTCAAGCCATCCAGGCGTTTCCGGTTCTCTTGCATCGCGTTCGTTTGTGTGATTATTGGCAAAGTTCGGCTCTTTTTCGAATTTTCGCGTTTGGGTGTTCTGGATTTATCCCACAACATTATGTATCCAAACTGCGTCGCTCACACAGTCAACCTTAACCGATTCGGTGTCAACAAGGATGCCGGCGGCGGGTGCGCCTTTGTGTTGAATGGTAAAGTTTAGATACCTTTTGCATGTTGGCGTTCGAGCGTATCCGCTGCCGTGCGTGACACTATCCACAACCTTCATCGCTCGCCAGTCAACATAAACAACTCTGCATTGACAAGGACGTCTGTGTCGCGTGTGTTTGTGTGCTGAGTGGCAGGGGCCAGTCCTCGCTAGTATGCTGACGTTTTTGTATATAAGTTTCCCCACGAGGCACTATGCAAGCTGCATCTCTCACAAGCCGACCTAACCCAAACTCTCCTGCGTCGGCAAGGATGAGGGCATTCCCTGGCCGGACATCAACAAATCTGGTTCCGCCGCTGCTAGCAGTGGAGTCGATCCGGAGGGCGGTATTGTCGGAGATTTGGCGAGTGGGGATGGAACCGAGGCCGATGGCGAGTTTAAGGCAAGAGCGCGTGCGACATTGGCTGCGTCTTTGCCGAAAGCCATGATGCACTTAACCAGAGCAGCCAGCCGAGCGAGATGGGGACGGTCGTGGATAAAGGTGAGACGTCATTGGATCGTTTCCGCAGGCATCAATCCGGGGTTAGGGTTAGCATCGATTAAAGGAGTATTAATAGTAGTCCAATATATGGCATTTGCCGATTAAGCACACGTATAATTACCTTTTATGTAGGAAACCCCGGGGATGCACCCTGGATGTCCCCTGGTGACCACAAGTTGTTGCTCAATAGTAACTATTGAGAAACATGAATCACGTCGTAGACTGGACTAGCACTGTAGTGTAGTCGGTGATAATATAATTTATTGTGGAGAAAATCGTGGACAGTCCTTACCAGCCAGATGCGAAAACTAGGTGGTTCGATGAGGTAACTAAAATTTTGGGGTCCGTTGCCATCGTGAGTTGGTGGGAGGAAGAGTCCGAGGCCGTTGGTAGTGATCGGAACGGTAGGAATATAATAAAGCAGCACATAGAGGTGACATATACTTTCAATGAGAGCCAAAGTGATGACCAACCACAAGGTGTTGCGTGTGCTACGATAGGGGTAGCGCTGTTTTATCGAAACATTCGGACTGACGAGACCCCTCGAGTAAGAAACTGCGCAATATTGGTGGGTCCCATTTGTCTATTTTTGGAATTACTCGTTACAAGCCTAGGCAACGGAGTTCTTTATCTCGTTAAACGTACCTTTTTTCTCACAGCAGCTCTATGGTTAGGTACCGACCTCTTCAAGTGAGGAACCCCATGAAATGTAGGCGTACCTCTACCTTATGCGGCTGCTAAGACTTTTTCACTAAACCCGTTGCCTCACGCCGAGCACTCTACATAGCATTTGCTTAGCAACTGCAACCTAATACTAGTAGGGCTGACGCAATACTCGTCGGTACCATTCAAAGCCTTATTTTAGCATATCACGCATTTTGTCCTCATAATGTTGTAATTTCAAAGAGTTGTGATGTGTTGCGAAGGAGATTCCTATATCTGACAAGTAGTCGTAACTATTGATGTGCTCTCTGTGCGTCCAAATGGTTGATATCCATATATTTCAATTGGACCAAACCCGATATTTCTGGCCATTCGAGAAAGGGAGCTTATACCTAACAATGTATTCGTACCGAATCACAACGTAACGACAAAAGCAAACAAGTTGGAACTTCGGTATGGCCGTACCGCTCGTATGCTAGGAAACCCTTTTGGAAATTAATTAGTTATCAGCAGTGGTCCCTTGTTTACGGAACCATGAACTCGTCGGTTAATATGTGTTTCGTTCCTAGTATTTTCGGGGTTGGCCTGTGTACTAGCCTTGTCCGTTGTAATTTCAGCCACAGCCTCTTTCACTGACCCATGAACTTGTTTGTGATTGCATGTGCCGGTCCTTAGACGGAGAAAGCGTGCGGGCTTTTGTGGAACGCCATTTTATCTTTATGGCTGTCGCCGCAAGACTTCCGGCTCGAAGACGAAGAGGCAGCATCGGGACAGGTTGGGGTCGCGTCCGCCGTTCGCCTTGGGGGACACAATGCGCTCGTCTACGCCAAGGCTTGTGAGGTGGGTGGCCGGCATACATCGTGTTGGTAACGGAGGCTAGCGCGATGAAAGGAACGCGGGAAGCCCTCTTTCTTCGCATTGCAGAGTCCTGTTGAACCCTTGCTCCACTCCAGAAATATAGCCTAGTACAATTGCAGGCAATTTGTCACCGAAATAGTTGTGAAGGGATTTAGGGGATGAGCGCCACCGTGAAGGGACCCAACGGTACGCCGAAACTCTGGATGTACACCCTAGAGCAGTGTGTCAAACTCTTGCTGTAACCCAAAAAACAGTGTTCCGTGTTCGATTGTGTTGTTGGACTAAGATCACGGAGGCCAGGCAGCCTCCATGCCAACACCGCACCCTGGACTCTCCTGTATAGCCGCACCATATCGGATATCATGGCTGCACTAAACAGAGTCTTAGACCCGAGATACGGTAGGGAGGCTACCTCCACTATTAATACCGGGTCAAGGCCACTAGCGCGAGCTGCCCTGTGCCACAGTTGCAAACGGATTTTAATATCTTCTGTTGGCAGAGTGTATAGCAAACAACTACACGGTGGTGTACATCTCGAAACAGAGTAGCCACTTGCGAGAGGGGCCCTAAGCCGCAGAAGCAGCGGCGTTAAACTACTACCCTGCGGTAGCCTTTGCCATTCAAGCTGCTGCCCCCCCCGTTTTCGATCACTCTCGTACGTCACAACTGCAGGCCCTACTGGACGCCGTGGACGCTATGAACGGTGGTCGCATGCGACCATCATCAAATCGTTCGGATGGCACCGTTCCAGGGATCGGCGACGAAGGCGAGGGGTCCGTGGAGGGGTCAGAGGCAGATAGTGCGGACGACAAGTCCAAGCACTCCGTCGATGACATGGTAGAGGTGGGTCGATGTCACAGAGGCGGAGACGGATGCTACGATAGATTTGTGGAACTCCTCCCTTGAATAGCTCTCTACCTCGCCTAAACGCCAACTTTGGGTACAAACTGAAAGTGGCTCCTCTGTTGAGGAGCCTTTTCAAATATATTTCAAATATAAATATTTCAGCAAGAATGTGCTACCTCTGCCGTAGCACGCGTCTGGAACGGTTTTACCCTCTAATCCCGTCGATGACGTTACCTTCAAGAAGGAAAACAGTGTCGCAGTCGCGGCATGGGTGAATGTGCAATATGAGTTGCTGTTGCGGACACGATGGTACCCCTAGGGCACCTGGTGTGTTCACGTCTGACGCATTGTCCTTTGCTGGTCATTAAACTGTCCCTTGCCGACATATCTGATTCTTTCTGCAAACGTAGCACGTCACGCCAATGAAGTTGCCAACTTTCTTGCCTGACAGGGCTAACAGAGTCACGGGATTGACGGCATGGGTGAAAGCATCATACCGGTCCCTGTTGCAGACGCAATGGCGTGGCTAGGATATATCGTGTAGATTTTGTCTGTGGGTACCTCTGCAGTCCTTACCCTAACAATAACTGGCCGCCAAACGATTGCTGTCGATACATACCAATACCCCTGCAACCACAACATGGTGGGATGGCCGGGACTGCTCAGAGCAACACGAGTGGCGCCGGCAGCCCCACCCCACTGGATGTGCGTTGGGTTGCAAGGTTCGTGGAGTGGGGCCTGCAAGGGATCCTCCGCTGCCGTCGTTGGGGTGTAGTGGTCAAGGTGAGGAGGCATGTTTTTGTCGGAAGTAGCTTAGACATCTGTGGCGACAACTGTCCACTTGATTGAAATCACATTTTTAGTTTCGGTAATTTCAAACCCTTGCTCCACTGCAAAACATATCCAACAGTAACGGAAGCATTTCGTTCCCAACAACGCGGGTGCGGTTCAAAAGGGGTGGAGCGGGTTTCAGCAGGTCGAACAGTTCGATTTAGCTGGAGTAGAGGTTCTGCCCGGTGACGGTAGGCGGTACCAGGCATACGATACCGTCACGTTCCGGGTAAATAGGACATTCGGACGTATATGCACAGCACCTCGAAGCTAACACGTGGCAGTGCCTGGAGTAAACGACCAAAACAAGACCGATATCAAAGGTTGGAGTACAAAAAATAAGCGTTTCGTGGTAGCAACAGCCTCGCCAAGATCAACATGTGCGTGCGCGATAGAATAAAACCTCAAATGGATTACGGTGTTCTACAGTGCTGGTGGTTTGTCAAATGTATCGGCTATGCAGATGTTCTGGACTTTGACCGTGACACGCTGTCAGCAAGCTACAAACCTTACCATATCAGAGTGCCATAGTCTTCCTGTGCATGCAGGTGGCATTGAACAGATTGAGCACGAAGTAGCGGGAAATGTTTCAACAACACAACTGTCGCGGCATTGTAACTGGCACACAATTCTTTGCATGATCACTTTAGACACCCGGGCCCTTGGTTTGCCTCAGACACAACGTTTTCGCCGAATCTTCTCGTTAAGCCAGGTAGGAACCCGGCTGCTGGCATCTGTTGGTGGTATTCACGGCGGGCATCGAATCTACTCGCTAGTCTTGTACGCGCAAAAGCGACTGTGTTCGTTGGCCGTAACTCTTCTATCGGCGAGAGAAGCACGGCTTGAAACCATGGACACCAACTTCCAAGCAGCTCAGGCGAAGAAGCGACGACGGAAGGTGGGTGCTCCCTTCGTGCGGAAATCAATTCGGCCTGCCAGTCACGTTGGAATACGGTAGAGGTCCCTCTATAGTGCCGGTTGCGTAGCTCTGTTTGCCCGCTAAAGTGCTTATGCAATCGTTTGGTACAGATGATAACAGTCGGTAGTGGCAGCATGTGCAGTAGTGCTGGTTGCCGCAATAATAGTGCCGGTATTTCTGGCTGGCCCATACCGGCGCTATTGGGGGACCACTACCGTCTGGCACGCGCCTGGAGTCGCGCATCATGTCTCTCGAAAGTGGAAAGGTTTAAAGTATTTCGCTCCCACACTACTACCATACTGGCTGTCGGAAGGAAACCGTGGAAATAATGAGGATTTTTGACGGGTACTACGTGGACCGATCGAGGCCAAATATTCCAAGGGCACGTATTCTAGTGAAGCACTTTCAGACGCATCATACAATAGCGGTGCACCTAATATTTACACTGGTACGCACATTGGGAGTTAAACAATCTCACAAAAAAACGAATGTAAGAACAAATGTACGCTCAACTTGATGAACAATACGATGGGCTAGGAATATGGCGAACTATATAGTCTAACACGGGTAGGATGCCACGTATATTTGGTAGTTCCTGAGTCGAGGAATCCCGTCAGCTATATTTGTTTTGGCCAACGAGTACTCCACCGAACGCGACGTAGCTTTGAAAATCCACTGTAGCACGCTCTTGATGTCATCAACTTTTATAATAGCAGAAATGCGGGTATTAGTACCATGGTCGGGTCTGTGGTCGGCAGGGAATGCCTGTGTTTTGTCCCAACTCTCAAGTTGATACTATAGTACCAACAAGATGTGCATGTATTTCGCTTTGTTTCATGAGGCACGGCCCCGGCTAGGGTCTGTTGTGCGCTTACTGCAAATATTATAGTCGAGGATACGTACTCGCATAAATTGTGGGTGTTCAAACGAGACGCGTGCAACGATAGGGGTGGCAAAGTTTGACCAAACGATCACCGACTAACGGGCCTCCTCAACTGAAGAACCGCCGAATAGATGGAACACGCTCTGTCTACGTACGTACAGCACAAACTAATGTGTGCAGTTTGTGAACAGTACCGTACCCTTTTCTACGTTTGTGCCGATAGGTGCTGAGAGCGGTCGAAACGAAGAGCAAGGACGAGATAGAACACGAGCGGGCAAGGGAGCCGCTGGTCGAGGCCGTGGGGGACGCGCGGGTCCGGAAACAGATCCACGACCATCGCTTGGGAACTCTGCTTCAGGCTAGGGACAACTACATGAAGGAAAAAAAGTGAGCCGCGTGGCGCCGTGTGTAAAATAGAGTCTAGGCTCGCGTTAGCCAAAATTCCAAAAACAGGTTTCCTAACACACGAGTTCCATGCTGCGTTGCACGATATGTGTCCATTCTTCTTAGCTTTAGCAACACAGTCGGCTGCAGCCAATGATTAACGACACTCAGTATCACAGACGGTTCCAATTGAACTAGTATCACACTCCAAACCCAGACTCTGTGTCTCATGGGCAACCTTGTGGTGGACTCAAACTGTTTCAGCTGGATAACTCTATGCTCCCAACGTAAACTCGCAACCAATTGGGAAGCCCGGGGAGGGGTTCAATCATCTGGGTTATCTTACTTGCGTATTTTCGTGGTCTCACTCGATTCCCAATGGCAAACCCGAGAGTGTACTCAATGTGTCCCCTAACTGCCACACAATTCATCTCGGACGTTTCCCTTGTGTTTTTTCTTGATGTTACTCGGTTTCTTACCGGAAACCCGGGGGTGAACACAACATGTCCTCCGACGGCCACACGCGTCATCTGGGTTATCTCACCTGTAGGTTATCTCGGCATTCTTTGGTGACTAATGGTTAACCAAGCGGTGGACTCAATACGCCCGTTGACGTTGACTCACTTCACCTTGGTCCATCCTCCCTGCGATAACTCTCGGTCTGACTTAGCAATGGGGAACCCGGGGGTGGACCCTATATCCCCTGACGTCCACACATCTCACCTAGGCCATATTCCCTGCATTATTTCTCGATCGTACAGAATTGGTCGCAGTACCCTCGACAGCGCAAGGGAAGCCTTGGCGGAATATCTTGCGCTTCTATCACCGTCGTCGCCTGACGAGGACGAAGCTGGTGATCCCGATCATCCGGTAGACCTTGAAAAGTCGCTCAAGGGTACCCTGAAACTGTACGGACGAGCTGTGGACGTGTTAAGGCAAAAACGGGAGCGAGAGCTTTTAACGGAGGCGTTATGCGATATGGGGGATCTGCACGTGAGCACTCATTGAGCATGTTGATATCCCTCCTTCGAGGAACAACCATGTTGACAATAGTTGGAGCGTTGATTGCCTTTTAGGTGGCGTTCCGAGACGACTTGGAAATGATTACGGTAAAATCAGCATCCAAACAGATGCTACCCGAGATTGGAACAAGGTTGGTCGCAAACAATTGCAACTCGTTTCCCAGTGTAACAAGCATGTCACGGAAAAATCAACGACAAAATAATTTCTCTCGCCTGTGGGTACTCTTGTATACGCCCAAACCTATGTGACTATAACACGATTGCATGTCCGGTGATAGGTCTTAACCCTGGACGTGTGGGGATACGCATATCATTTTCACCTATGCCATCGAGCTCCATGTATGACGTTTCCTGAAAACGTACCACAGACGCTGCACGGAAAGTACGAGTTGGCCGCCAAATGCTGGACGGATGCCATCGACGGTGTCTGCTCGGCTCTTGTGAGTGAAACAGTTTAGTTTACGAGGGCCGTGGATTGGATGAACTTGGCGGCTAGTTATTGGTTGGGTGGCGAAGCAAGCCGTATCAGCTGACATCAGTATTCCTTGGCACCAATAAATTGCAAGCCACAAATGTATCAGTCAAATACAAAAGTGCATAACGCCGCGAAATTTCACACGCAACTAACTATAATACCTAAATATTTGCAGTCAGCCATCTTAAGACCCCACAACCCTACAAATACAGTACGATAAGCTCCGTATCTATTACTGTGGACAGGCACTTATCGGAACTGATCAGAAACTTATCAGAACGCCAGTTCCAGCTCAGCTCGAAGGTGGTTAAGCTCAGATTATGCAGGGAATACTTTTGGCCCGTCGCTACTCGTGCTTGTGAGTGACGATCGCACCTCAACTTTGGCTGTGTTAGAAAATGTTAGCGCAAGGAGGGAATATTTCTCCGCTTGAAAAGCGTGCTTGAAACACGTGAAACGTCGTCAGATAATTGCCTGTAGCGAGATGGTGTGCTTGCTCTCCACTGACACTAGGCAAAACAGATTTGAGGAAGCAGGCACTGGGTCCTGTGGTGTGTAGCCTTCACGCGCAAATAGTAGACAAAACACCTCTTAGACCGATTCTGCATTATTCGCTCCCGCCTCGCTTCGCTGACCTTTTAATTGCGCTCCGACGCGCGCTACGGTACGGATAGTGCATACATTTTCTGAGTCTTCTCCCCTGAGGGGGTCAATGAGCTCACCAAAAACATTACGTCAAGAAACAATGAAAGTGCAACCCGCCAAACAATATCATGGCCTATGTATTCAGCGAATAAAAATACAAACAACAAATGTAATTCTAACGATATTGGGTCGTTCCGCAGTGGGGGAGCCCCATCCACCACAAGCGTTTCCGCCAAAACCGATATACCCCTATCCTAGCACGAATCCTCCTCATGCTCCACGTAGCAATTCGCCGGAGCGAGCAAGTGGCAAGCTTCCGGAGGAACAAAACGGCAAGCAAGCTATACACCCACATTAAATATCACTCACACCTAGCTATTAGTACGACTCCTGCTATCCCCTCCCCCGAATGATCAAATCGCCCCCTGCCGTGCTTTCCGGACCTTGTTTAATATCTCAAACAGGATTCCGTTGAGCAATGGAGACCCCTGTTTGACAGCTTACGCTCAGCTCACCCTTCGCCTGGAGGCCCACCGGGCGCAGGGGGGTCTCTAGCGCGCGCGCTAGGCGGTTGGAGCTGCCTTGCCGGGGGGACGGTTCTCGGCAAGCTTAGCATCTTCACGGGACAGGTGAATGTCGGAAGCAGTATTCGCTCCCGCCCGAAGACCAGTAAGCTCACCTGTGCCTAATGTGTAACGCGTGCTACTATAGCGATGGTGGTTTGTCTAAGACCAATAGTATCTGGCGCAGCTTCTCGACTGAGGGACTACTTAGTGTCATTGGGATGCCATTTGCGTTTTGCCGTACCGTTCGTGAAAATATGTCGCACATGGGGTTGTGTATCGCGCATAGCTTTGCAGTTATTTCAAAATCGGTTGTTGGTTAAGATACACAACTCCTGAAGTGAGGATCCTCAGAACGTTAGGTGCCACCCCTACCGTAGAACGTGTCCCAAACACCAACAAAATCACCTATGACTCGTAAATTGTGCATTCCAGGCCATTTAAGATACATGTAGGAAAGCTTGCGGTCGCACTTCATGTCCATTTTTTTCCAGAAAATAGCGACCGACGCCATCTTTTCAACAAACACGAATGAAAGTAAGGCGATCGTCGATCGTCGAATGAGAATCTAAGAAAGAGAAAATCGAATGCGAAATGGACCGCATTTTTATCGTGATCGTTCGCGTAAAGCCTGCATGGGAATCAACTCCCACGATAGTTGTCGCTTAATATAATATGTTCCTCTCGGCGCGAGTAGGACTTAGTCCGGATGCGTGACAGCGTAGTCGATGCCCTATCTCCGTAGCCTGTTTGGAATCGGAGATTACGCCCAGATAATTGTCATACATTCCATGGTGTTCTCTTGCCGGTTTGAGACGCCCGCCGAAAGTTTTGCATCAGATCAAGCGTACGCACTTCAACTACTGTAGTATAATGTACAGCCACACGATCAGATGCGTGCTACGATAAGAGTAGCAACTTTCGCCCAAACTCTACAATGTCAACGGGGTACCTCAGCTGGGGAAATACCCGATGATGTTGTATTTGTACAACGCCATTCATTGTATACCTAGACCATGGAGGTTTTCACCGGGCTGCACTTTCCTATGATATCACAGTCTGCTTTTGACTCCGGTATAGACCTCCTCAAATAAGGAGCCTCCGAGAATTCGGGTGCACCTCTATCGTAGCCCGCGTCGTAGCACGCGTCGTCACATGGCGGGAAGCACATGCCAATGAAGTCTCGCGTATTATCGAATGCTCGTGTCTCGCACGTTTTCGAAGGCGGACATGAACGGTCAGCTAAATTTGTGCCTTATGGCGGCCGAGATGTTCAGGGCACCAATGGAAACGTCGTTCCCCTTTCCCCAGGTGAGAGTTAGGCACGGCCCCCCTCTATGTTCTTCCTCTGTCCAGTCGCCTGTGACACGTGCTACGATAGGGGGAGCAGGTTTTGGCCAAAGTGTTTATGACTGACGTGGCTCCTCGACCGACGAACTATCTTGTGGATTGCGATATTGTGCGTTACCTGGTTCATACCGAGGCTGGATTGTTCATCAGATCGAAATTTCATCGATTTTCAAAAATAGAACTTGGGTGAGGTACACTGCTCCTCAAGTGAGAGCCCTAGAACGAAAATAGATGCACCTCTAACGTAGCTTGTCTCCTGCTCTAAACGCCAGATCGGTCACCGGGACTGGAGCGGGCTTTTCTCCAATACCATAGAGCCATTATGTGATAGACGGGATGCTTTTGGACCCACCTTTTGTTTCTACTGACGGGGATCCTCAACTAAGAAACTGCCCAAACTGTTTGCAGTCCAATTTTATTTCATTAAAATAAATTATTTTGGTGATACGCCTAGTCGCTAGAAGTGTTCATCGGGTTGAGCGTAGTCTACACTGTTTCTTAGCATCGTTTTTGGGTGAGGTATCAAGCTTCGCAGATTTAGGATTGACCACCAATAGGTACCCTCTCAACCGTAGCATAGGGCTGTAGGCCTTATGTCCGGTGGATACAAGCGATGACCCAGCTTGTGTTACGATCATGGACGGCCGGTGAATATTGCACCACGTGAAACAAAGTTAGAAAATACAGCCCTAAACCCAAGTAGATGTGTTGGAAGATGTAACCAACCGTCCTAATGGGTGTTATGTAAAAACTCACCCTTCGCCATTTTTATTTTTGCATCAGAGGGAGTGCGACTACGCATCCTACACGCCGGAGACCCTTGGAGGGCCAGGTTTAGATGGGCAAGGGCTATGGACCGATGATCGCCGATTGTCTGCTCCAGCTCTGTCGGCTTCCCTCATGCACGTCCAAGAAGTGCTGTGTGCGGCAGGGCGCGCTAAAGAGGCGTTTCCTGTGCTAGCCATCCTGGAGCATGTACGTTCCCTAAACTGGCGCGTTCATAACAAGGTCGTTTAACGTTGCGCCAATTTTCACCACATGAAAGATTGCGATGACTATGTTTCCAGACGCGTCGCATAACCGCAATCAGGAATGGCACTACTTCGAAGCTAAGGAAGAAATCACCAGTACATTACCTGGTTTGGTAACTGGTGGTGACATTTGTTGTTTTTCAGACCAATCACTATCCACCGGTTATAACCGGAAACACGGAGATGGCATTTACCGTGACAATGCCTCAATAATACACAGCCCTTCGTCAGTTACACGGCGTAGCCAAAGTGACGGCCATATGTGAAATGCGTGGCTGTGAATACTGAGGTGATGTGAGCGAGAGCCAAGTTTTTTTTTATCTTGAACGTCTGCTTCCCGAAGGTTGCATCAAGGGTAACATTGGATCCCCTTCAGCTTGTCCGAGTTAAGTTGGCGAGGACGGAGTGCTTGGCGGAAGCCGGGCTCCCAGCGGAGGCGGCATCGGCCTTGGCGGGGGTGCTTTCGGGAGGGAGCACGCCGAAAACAACAGGCGACTACGCCGGTCGCAGGTGCCATGTTTCTATATCCGGCGGTACAAACAACAAAATGAATATAGGTTAGCAGTCACTTGGAGCTCGAGCAGAAAGATATTTGTATCTGTTGTTGGCCTGTATGCGTAGTTGTGACTGGTCGAAAAGACAAGTCGTCGGTCTTGGTTTCGATCGGCTGCAGCGGATGTATTTGATCCGGTATCAGCGATCTCGAAATGTGTCCCTATAAATGTGCACCGTGCATGTCGTAATCATATAGCCAGTTTTAAGCGTGAACTTGGCACTGCTGATACGTGTTGACGTCAATAGGGATACCAGTACAAGTGTTGTTCTCGCTCGAGCTTATGCGTATTACTATGTCTGAAATACCATGTTTTTGGTTGTCAGGCCCGCGACAGACAGTGTAGCAAGTACCGCTGACTGGCAAAACCGGTACCCGGAAGGACTTTGTCGTGTGTTCTCCAGCATGTCGCCCGGAAAAGGGCATTCCCTCGAATATTGCATTGACCTCCAATGTGGCACCCGCTGCCCTCTGTCTGTAGCGATAACGAGCTTCCCTGTCAGAGTCTCACCAAACGTGTGAATCGGGGATATAGTGAACGTTTACGGCGGTAAGTGTGAGATTATTGCGGTAGTATATCGCGGGTGTAGGACCATCGACTGGGGCAATAGCCCTCATTTTATCCAATGACTACCTCAAGTGGTCAGTGAGAGATAAGAACAATACAACAGTGTAGTGGACTGTCATTGTCTCTCTGCCTTTCAGCTCCTGAAGGCGTTTCGTGCCCTCAGGATAGCATGCGAACATTAAAGTGTTCATTGGTAGTCGTCTCATCATACGTCTGCAGTTGCACCTTCGACATATCGCGTACCTCGAATGTACTGCAGAAATACGTTAACTTATCCACCCGGCACCATTACCTACCGTATACACATAGACATATTTGCATGACATCCGATGTTAATAAGCGCGAACACAAGAGGGAATACATATATCGTCTCCTTGGGATGTGTAAAATATTGAAAACATCAACAAGCTCTTCTACCCTGTATATGTACTATAGTTGGACTTAACGTCCTATGTTCAACTCGCCTTACTGTGATGTCAATTGATAGGCGTGCATCCGGCCTGGGAGATGACGCCGAGAATTCCGCTTCACCAGCGGCATCGGATGGGAAAGGAAAGCCGGACGCGAAAGCAAAGAAAGGAGCGAAAGACAAAAAGGGGGACCAGGCGAAAGAAAAGAAAGGATCCTCATCTGCAGCCGCGAGCGACCCGCCTGCAACCGACGACGACAGCAGGGGGGTGCGTGGCCGCATAAAATCTTGTGATTGTTGTTATTCCCAAAGTAATAACCTTTAAGTTAAGGGGCACCTCATATTATGTATCTGTGCGAATTGTACGTGTCTGGTTCTACATCATACTGCTACCACATACGAAATAATTCCACCCCCCGGTTCAAACCAGCGTGTTTCAAAGATTCTACGTTCCTCTACGTGTTGTGGCTGTCCAAACCCCCATTTCGGTTATCGAACGCGTTTCTTTTTGTACCACAGCTGGCCAAGAGCGGCCTTCCGTTCTACGGGTTCGCCCCTTTTCACAACAGTCTGCCCCTGGGTCACCCCGATAACGCAGCCGCCGTATCGTGGCTGATCGGTGATGCTACTGCTGCAGACGGAAATACTGGTGCAACGGCAGATGCCCACATCGCAGACGGAGCTGGTGGGATGTCGAGGTGGGTCTCAACCCGGTGACGCATGCTGCAGTAGAGGTGCACGTGACATTCGTTGGGCTCCTTACTTGAAGAGCTTTGCTTACACGTTTGAGAAAAATAAAGGGCCAGCCCGGTGCACAATCACGTAGCCTAGCATACGAAGAATATTGTACAGATCAAACAATTCCCACCATATTAGGTGAGCCACGTCAATCCGAAGCGATTTGGCCACCAAGTGATACGCGCGTCCGCTGGCAGAGACCTCTACGACTCTACGCTCGGTGTCGAATTTATGTTTCCTGTAACCTGTCCGTGAAACAGCGCCTTGGTCGCGAGTAGGGGCGGGGAGGGACAAATTGCCGTGTTCGGAAGTGTCTAGAAGGAAAAAAACTCCCGTGACAGCCTTTGATCGACAAGAGTTTTCCTTCTTTCAGAATTCTCACAAACCCTTCCGGCGAACGTGTCTACTTTCAACCCTTGCGATGCCCATATTCCTCGACACTTTGAGGATTAACTCGCCTTTAGCTGTCGGATTTGATGGTCTATTTCCCGGGCTGCGCACCAACGGAGGTCGATAACATCCTGGGGCAAAATCCTTAGCACAACCTCGCATATACGGCATAACTGGGGAAATATCGCAGAGAGATATACCGCACTGCAAATCCAATGCATATATATTGCCAGACACGTACGTGGCGGATTCTCACACGCATCGCTTTTGTATCTGCTATCGTGAGCCAGCACTGTGAATGGGTCAGGCAAGCGGCCAAAGTGCAGTTGTGACGCACGACCGTTTGGGGCACAGTCAAACATTGTCGAGTTCACCGTATAGAGCGTTGATGAATTCGAATGTGGTACAACAAGCCTTAAGTCTTCTAAATAATGAACTATATTTTCGTCTTTGACTCTATGGTTTTTTCTGAAAGCACTTAGAGCCTGTCTCGCCGGCAGCGAGTCATCTGGCGGGACTAAAACTTAATGGCCACGCGGCCAGTGTTCGAGTGCCTCAAGCACACCAGTCTTGCTTGCGAATACGTCAACGTTGCCTAGCAGCCTTTAAAAATGGAGCTTCGTATTTGTGTGTCTGACGGAAGGCCAAGTTTATCCATTTTCCTGAATACTAGGATCACACGAGGGCGAAAAATACACGAAAAAGCTGCTCACCGCCCAATAAATATTTTGCCACCGCTCTTCCAGTAGTATCTAAGCCCCCAGCCTAACCAAATCATCAAGCAGCAATCCACACAGACTGGACTCCACTGCCTCAATATCGATTGCAGGCACGTGCGTATATTGAAGCGTGGGCTCTTCGGCGTCGACCCTACCCTCGCGGAGTTGCACGGAGAGAATGAAGCATGCTGCGTAGCTCGTGCGCGGGCGAGCTTGCTCCTTGCGCTTGCCAGCTGCAATGCCGTCCCGAGCGTAAGCGAGGATCCCACGGCCCCAGAAGGGGGGAAGGGGGATGGTAGCAATGACGCCATCCTAAGACGTGTACGGGACGCAGCCGACTGCATTTTGGGCGAAGTACTTCAGGTGACGAAACAATTTGCCCATAAAGTATGCATGCACTTACTCTCTCTAGAGGCGAAAAGAGACGGATAATGTAGACCAGTGCGAACATAAGGAATAGTGGATAACGTTGTTTTATTATTTTTCGAGGGCACATACATGAGCTCTATCAGACAGATTAGTAGGCAATGGAGAACACCATCCTGAACGGTCAGTAGCAGTTAGTTACATCATCATAATAGAGTGAACGATACTCGGCAAAACTAGTCGGCGCTCCCAAATGCCTCCCTTTTGCAAGGACCCGAACCAACGTGCTGTACGCTACGCGCTCCAGGTGATCTTAAAGCGCATCTCGCCAGTAGCGATCGCGGCAACGTCTGCAGGAACCGTTGCCAGTGGTCGGTCGGGAAAATCCGGAACCCAATCATCTGCCGGCGGGGACAGTGTGGACAGTGAAGCCAAGGCTGCGGGAGCTGCAGCCGCGGCAGCACTAATAATGACGACGGCGCCAGGGGGGGTGGACGGCTGGGCTCCTCCCATGGCTGCAGATGCCCTGCTTATAAGGGGACGACTTGCTTTGCTGGACGGCAAGCTAAGGGTAGGTGGCTCTAGTAGCCGGTCCGGGTCCTAATGCGGCGGTTCCTTAGCCAAAATCTCCAAAGCCAGCCCCCTATCGTACCGGTGCCCTAATGCATTACAGCGTCCATGGGATCGTTCGACTCTCGGTTTGTCCACGTAGCTATGACATTCCTGTGAATAGCGTTTGACGCGTGATATGATAGGGTTATTACGGGAGACCATAGTAAATAGGACCTACGGTACACACAAAAACCTACTAAGGTATATATTTTCAATTTTTTACTAGTAATATTTAATCCTATTTACTATGGTCCCACGTATTAGTACGTTTTCGACAACATATATTTTTGCCGACAGAGCTCCTCAATAGAGGAAATGCCCGATGTCGTTTGCGTATCACTTGAATTTTACCATACCAGGTATGCCTCATTAGATAGCCGTAGGATTGCTCATCGGGTTGTACTCGTATGTATTTTCCAAGTTAGGGTTTGGGTGAGGTATAGAGCGCCTCAAGTGGGGACTCCCAGAAAATATAGGTGCACCCTTATTATGCGCCGTCTACGTAGGATATTTCATTTCGGCGCTATCAACGCTACCTATACCTTATCAAAATGCCTGGACTTGTTCACCGTTATATATTGGCAAAGTTTTCTGGGCCAGTGCTGCCCCGAGTGTTCCTGAACCCCGACAAATACGTGAAACGTACGCTAACCTCACAAATATCGAACGTAGCAATGAGGAACGTTCTGCGGAAGTACAATAATGTGTTATTTCGCATATATATAAGCACCCTGACTCGGTCACTAACATGAGATTGTCGACGCTAGGCGTCACGTAGCCTGTACGATACCCTAACAAACGGTTGTAACTCAAAAATGAGTCACGTTTTGCTAAAGCAAAAATTGCGTGATACTTCTTCTATCAGCCATCTCTTTACATCTTGACTCGGCCACCAACATAGGATTGTCGACACCTTTGCGTCACCCGGCTTGTATGACACCGTTTCAAACGGTCGTAGCTCAAAAACGAGAGTGGTTTCGCAAAAGGACATTACCATTATACTTTCAACATATATCTTTACACTCTGCGCCCGTCACCAACATAGCATTGCCGATCACATGCGTCACACGGCCTGCATGACACCCTTACAAACGGCCATAACCCAAACCTGAGGCACGTTACGCGAAAATACAACACCATGATACTTTCATCTGTACACCCTTACTCGGCCACCAAGATAGAAATGTCGATACTAAGCGTCCCGCGGCCTCTAAGGTACCCTTACAAAATATCAAAACCCACAAACAAGTTACGCTTTGCGACAGTAAACTATCGTCAAATTTCGTGTATCTCCTTACACCTTAACCCGGTCACCAGCATACAATCTCCAAGCCCGGGACGCAAACTTACAATAACGTGATACTTCATATATCTCGTTTCACCCCCTGACTCGACCATCAACATAGGTATGTCGACACCATGCATCGCGCGGCCTAGCTGTTCTCCTGCGGCATGGGCTCGGCGGCCATGGCGCCTCAACGGCGCCTGTAGCACCAGCCACGATGGTGAACTGTAGCGACGACTACAGCACTACCCAGGGCACGGAAAAAAATGCTTCGGTCGTTTTCGGGGGAGAGCAAAGGCAGCCGTGGAAGGTCGTCAATGCGTGGCTAGAGCTTCGGCACGATCTTGCCGTAGTCGCCCTTTTACAGGTCAGGGCTATGGGAACGTGTCTGAGTTCTGCAATGTAAGCGTGAAGAGTACCAAGCAAGCTAAGTAAGGTCTGGGCGTACTGGATGCGTAAAGTGCGAAGGTTGGGCCAAGAAAGATTCCGCGTTATCGCGTGGGAAAACCTCGTGTAAGAAAAACGTTTGGGGGAGGAAATAGTAGAGCATCGTCGTAACGTTTCAGTCATGTAGACTCGGGCATCCCTCAGCCCTCCTTCCCTACAACGAGGGACTTTTTATTATAACGTGTGCCATGTATGAATTACATGTTTCTTCTTACATGGTCTGGTTTTGATGTAGTTGATCTCGCATACTGCAATAGTACTACGGATAAAGTAGGCAGTATATGCGGCTGGAGAGAAACGTTTACTATGCCCCAGCATCGTGTAGGGTCGGTACGTGTCTGTGCTTCTCGACCGGCAAACGAGAAAGAGTGACTATCCTCGCCAGCGCCAGGCGCGACTGCTTTCTTCTGCCATTTCCCCACCCCTTAGTACTCCAAAACACGTTCGTTAGGTTCTTCCCACCCCTTTTAAAACTGCAAAAATGACCGCACACAAACTCCCACGCAAATAGGAGGCAGTAAGGCCTCAAAAACGTGAGTGCATCTTTGAAGGAAATAACCCCATTTTCGTGTTTTACTCTACAAGGCTTGGGGAACTGGGCACGAGTCTAGTTAGGTAAACTGGGTACGCTCAAGCTATCTTGACGAGTTCTCCACCTGAAGCCAACGGTCTTCCATACATTGATTCCATGAAGCACCCTTTGTAACAAGCCTTCTGTCCATTATAAGCCTGCCTACGTGATGGCGCTCCTTGCTCGGCAGCATCAAAGATGGATCAACACCCCAAGTCCTCTAAACAACATGAATTCATGGGGCGCATTGCTTAAGGTCTCCTCACTTGACCCATGGTTGTGCGATCGGCGTATCGTATCTACAGGGTCGAACCAGTGACGCCACTTTCCAGATACGAAGCGGAATCAACGAATCAAGGGCTGTGGGTGAAGTTGTACTGTGTAACCGTCTACGTCGGCTGCGAGCGCAGGTGCGATATTCGTCATTCTCTTCATAGGGAAAGAGTCAAAGTGCGAAAACATATTTGCGCCCCATGATGATATTTCGTTACAAACGATTGGGAATGGTTTGGTGAGTTCATCTCGATTGACCCCAGCAGTGAAGACCGCTTGCGGTTCGGTGGACAAGCGCCGAAGCAAGCGATAGGGTCGATGACATACATAATTTTCAAATGGTAATTCAACAGTTTGCAAGCGGTAATTCCGTGTGTTCCTGTGTCCGCATGGTCTGCAACTGCTGTAACCGGCTTTGGCGTGGCAGCAACCGAAATCCATAATGGAAGCCCGGGCGGTCACCTCCTGCCAAAAGACGCACGTCTTTGAGTTCGTACGCGTAATCCATGGCCGTTATGCATATGTGTACGTAGGCTGCCTCAGTTGGAACGTCCTCTCTGGACAGCTATGCGTGTACCTCGGTTGGAGGTTCGTCCAGACGGGACCAACCTCTGATTATGCCACCTCGTTGACGTGTGTTTGGTCTATTCTCACTTACGGCAACACAGGCTTTCGTGGCCGAGGGCGAGCTGGAGCAAGCGGTGACCGACTGCCATGCCCTGATCTCTGAGTATCAGTCTACTGGCGCATCCGCCCTTGATCTTGCGGCTGTCTTGAGACTTCTGGCAAAGGTGACAACCTTGACTCCGATCGCTTTCGACTCTGCACAACGCATTTGCCACTGGAGACGAATATGTACCTTACGATTGACGATTGACATATAACACACTAGACGGAAATACGGGGATGCTTAGGTAGGGTAATAATATGACTACTTTCTGTCCAAGGTGGTTCTGAGTGGCGGGTCGTATCAGGAGTTTGGCACATGCTCACGTTTACAAAACGGAAGGTTTTGCACCGAGCAGTGACGAGCGATGCCACGCGTATATTCTCCTTGACCACGCGGTCACGCTCTGGGAATACTTATATCGAAGAATGAACGACACAAATGCATCGCCAATGCCGTGGGTTAGACCAAGGCCTCGGTTCCCCCGTTGCATCGCCAATGCATGCTTGGGACCTTTTTTCCGGGAGTGAAGGCCACTCACCACGCGAGTGGCTACCTTGTTTCGTGGAAATCACTCCCATGGAATTATTTCTTAAGCTGCGTCAACAACACGTTTCGTACGAAGTCTATTTTTGAGTGAGGTGCCTGGCCGCTTACACAAGTGGTTTAAACCTGGGAGTGCACGTGGGTGTCAGCACCTCTGTGGCCGAGCTCGGGTCGTTCGAGGCCGCTTGGCACCGTAAAACGAGGCACCCTCCACCTCCCCGACCTCACTAAGGGCACTGTTTTGCAAATGTCTAATGAGACGGTAGATGTGGGTGGCCTCTGTATCATAGTTAGGATATTCCACACTAAAACTAGTATACTAAGTCTAGACCGCCGTCCGTCGGCAGGCCTAGACTGCCGTCTCCTGACACCTGTGTTTGTTTTTTGTGATAAGATGTCAGGACACGGCAGATTTGGGCGGCGTCACAGCCACATTTTGTTTATCTTCCACACTGAAAGTAGTATATCAAGTCCAGACCGCCGTCCGTCGGCAGGCCTATACTGCCGTCTGACGTACCAGGTATTAGTTTGTTTTGTGTGATAAGGTGCTAGGAGACAGCATATTTAGGCGGCATCAAGTCACATATTTAGGATCTTCCACACTAAACCTAGTACAGTATGCCAAGTCCAGACTGACGTCCGTCGGCAGGCCTAGGCTGCCGTCCTGACATTTAGGCTTGTTTTGTGCGATAAGATGGCAGATTTGGGCGGCGTCAAGTCACATCTTTTGGATCTTTCACACTAAAACTGGTACAGTATGTCAAGTCCAGACCGCCGTCCGTCAGTAGGCCTAAAATGTCTCCTGACATTTATGCTTGTTTTGTTCGATAAGATGTCAGGAGAAGCCAGATTGGCGGAGTCAAGGCATATCTTTAGGATATTCCACACTAAAACTAGTACATCAAGTCTAGACCACCGTCCGTGACAGGCCTAAACCGCCCTCTCCTGACATGCAATACAGGACGCCTAACAAGAAACATATACACTGACCCAGGCTGGGTTTCTTATTTGGGCGAGGGTGCGTTCCACGAAAACTTCAGTGTAGCGGCTTCCGGATTTCGCATTGCCCTGTAAATACCAGCTTTTCTTACTACCCGGTTTCTTATTTCGTGTTCTGCTCTGTAATTTTGTTTTTCGTAGAAATATAAACACACGCCAGCTGCGAGGTCTAGGATTTCGTCGAAGTTCATTTTTTGCAAGCTTTTTTTATACTGCGATCGCGCGTATTACGTTTTTTTGCCTGGTTCTGGCATTGCCGTGGGGCGCTCGGTCGTTTCACGAACCGCTACAGATTCGTCGCCAGCAGAGCTTGGTGCACGGAGATGGAGAACAGGAGCAGACACTGCTGCTGCTGTCGGAGTCGCTGGAAGCCCTCCGCTTGGCAGACTCGACATTGCTCTCGGCTGCCCACGGACTTGGGTGGATAGGCACGGGGACACTGACCTACGCTGCCCGAGAAGACAACATGATGGCAGAAGGTGATGCACTAAACAAGATGTGTCAACCGCATGAAGATGTAATTCCTAGAGTACACTAAGGTGTGCACAGGGAAGACTCGCGCAAAGATCGCCCACTATTATCTTACGATATGTTGTGTGTAGACAGACGTAATCAGGCCGTGTCACAAGCGGGCAGGACTACCGGTAAACACTGCTGTAGGGGAAAATGGCAATGCTTGGTAGGCTCACAACCCTTTCGCGACACATAGCGACACAATCGGCGGAAGATCCCGATCCCATCATCCCATCACTGACAGCACCCCTCAAAGCCTCTCTGAGGACTTTCTACGATGTCCATGAAATTACAGCTACATCTTGGCGGGAATAGCAACACGTAGCAGCAAATTCCTATGGCTCACGACGTAGCATTTCTGTCAAACTATGTCGGCTGCCGATATCCTGAAATAGCAGCTACACGCGGACGGACAGAACTCACCACGTAGCAACGAAATCTTATACTGTAGCTCACTTTTTTTCGGTTATATCACAATCGAATCCCTGCTACGCTCGACAGACGCCCAGCCGGCATTGCTGCAAGCTCTGGGCACCTCGTTCGGGGACCTACCTCGTGACTTGCCTGGAAAGGCGGCCTTTGGGCTCGCATCGGTTGACGAGCTGGATGAAATGGCACCATCTTCTCTCGTCAATTTGCACTTGCCAACGCTTCGGCTGCTCTTGGCTGTGAGGTGAGACCGACGCTCTTCCACTACCCATTCAAAATAGGGTTTCCACCGTATGAGGAGGCCGTATTTTTGTATTGTTGCCATAAAATTCAAATTTTGATGAGAACTGCTGTAACTTGCCAACATTTCGGCTGCTCCTGGCTGTGAGGTGAGACTGAAATTAATCCATCACCCACCCGTTCGTAACAGGGTTTTCATTGTATGAGAAGGCCTTGTTGCTGACTTCGAATGGTTATTTCTGCCGTATCGTTCCAAGCGAATTACACTTTGAGTTGTTATAAATATCGGCATGTATCTCCATTTGTTCACAACAAGTGGTGTACAGAGTGCGGGCACACTTCCCCGCACATACAGTAGTGGTCCTTCGGTAGTGCCGGCATGTTTTAACCGGAAATACCGGCACTATAGCGGCAACCGGCAATACTCCGTATACTGCCACTACTGGTTTTTCAATATTTGCCAAGCGATTGAATAGACGCAATAGCGAGCAACCGGCACTACTCGACTGGCGCTATAGATGGACCTCTACTGTATCTCAGAGCTAAAAGGGTGTGAGACCCTATCATTCACGTGGACGCCCTTGGTGCTTCTTATGGATGCTCTCCATGAAATTCGACGCAAGTCCACGAGGGAAGAAAGTGCTGAATTATTCTCGCGATAAAAACGAAGGCGCGTACCGTAGTGGGGAAGGGGGAGAAGAGCCCGCTTAGTGACCTCGGATCAGAGTTACGTCTAGGGAGGGAGAAGGAGAAGTTAAGTGCGAAGATAATGAATGGGATGAGCAAAAAACGAAAAATTAAAAAAAAAAAACAGTACATGAAATACTGCTGTACCCCATACGTTCTCCTGTCCTTGCCCCTTCTTAGCAGTTTTTGCCATCTGCAACATGCGGCTTGCTCATCAAACGTTTACACTCACAGTCTAACGAATTGCTTGAGCGGATATTGTATGGAAAATTCTAGGCTGTCTTTGCTGGAAGTCGTGGAGGGTATCGGACTGCACAACACCGGGCGACGACAGGGAGGCGAAGAGGCGTCCGAAGAGGGGGGGGAAGATATTGCTGGGGATACCAGAGAAGCCGGGCTGCCAGGAACGGGCGGGGAGAGAGGTTGGCTGCTGACAGCTTCTGGCATAGCCGAAGAGGCAGCGGTGAGTCAGATGTTGCCGGCCCATCGTGTAAGACATGTAAACACCAAGGAACACCCAGCATATGTCCAGATCAAAAGCCCAGACGCGCCTCCCGTATTGCTGTACACTACCGACCCTCTCATGAGAGAAAGGGCTCCACAAAAAAGCTAGCCGCATCAATGACGGGAATACAGGGAATTCTACATGCAGCTGGTATACTGAGTTTAGTGTAAGACACACCCTTTCTCAAATAGTAAATCTAGACGAAAGACGATATCTCGGCTTCTTATCATGGGGCCGGTACTGTATCAAACCGCCAATTGGTACCACTGAAAGCGTCAGCACGCAGCAAACCATGTGTGTTTACTTTAGTGATAGATCTATCTTGCTCACATGCCGGTCTAACTGTAATCTGAGCGCTGACTCCCGAGTAGATCACTGATTATATGTCGCAGTCCAGACTGGAACGACGGACGATGAGATAGGGACGGTGTATTGCAGCACTTCGACGGTTGCAAACCTCGGACAGATCGCGATGGAGATAATCTACCTTAGATCCTGTATCTGCCGTTATGAGATGTTGAGCTGGATCTATGTATAGAGAGTACAGATCAACCCTGGAAACGTGGATACTGCAGACCCTACAGCTCCCACCCGGTAACATGACCTAGACCATACAGATATTTCCTGAAAGATCTAGATCATCAAGTGCAGATTGATAATCTGTCCGACGTGTGGCAGGCTGTGCAAGTTCCAGGGGCGCTTGTCGTAGTAGAAGCAGTCCCAAGCAGAATATTGAATGTATAGGCTCAGCATCGTAGGTGATGAGATAGATGAGAGCATTGTGCGGTTGTGCAAGTGCAAGTGGCCCCACTTGTTGCTGTAGGGGGGGTCAAGAAAGTGGCGCTCGAGACGCTTCCGTGTGGCAACGTCCAATAAAAATATTAAAATCAGACAGGGTACCAAATAGTAGGCAGCCAGCATAAAGTACCGCAGGTGTGGTAGACTGGAACTAGCGGTAAGCCCTCCCTCTCGAATCACACGAACACTGATAGCACCAAAGGAGTTCGAATCATATAAAATGAAATGCTGCCACCCTGGACGGAAAATTAAGGACCGTTTTCGCATTAACATGAATACCGAATGGCCCTTACATTTCCGCCCAAGGCCAGAGCAACGGTCACGTAGGATGGAATGTTCGGTATCAATAATGTTTGCACCGGGGCGTGACCGGATCAAACTCGCAGGCTTCAACAGATAAACGATTTCATCGAGACTCATATTTCCAAGCTGCGTGTGATATGACGACAAACGTCATATGGACAAGGACATTATACAGGCGCCATGCATTGACAGCGTCCCCACGATCCCCCGTTCAGGCGTTAATGCGACACGTGGCCAGCCCACACCCCGCAGTGCGAGCGCACCTCCTTCTCCTCATCGGAAAAATTCGACTACGCCGCCTGCAAACCCTGCGAGCACCTCGGGTCGCCGAGAACGACCCCGACATGAACACGCCTCTTCCTGGGGAGCCCCAGTGCGCCTTGGAAGAGGAAACAGCGTCGGCACTGACGGCCGCTTTACGCGTGTCGTTTGGCCGGGGGGGGCACGATTGGAGGATCATGGGAGACGCTTGCTTGGGGCTTGTGATGCTACATGCCTTTTCGGAAAGCGAGAGAGGCAAAAGAGCCCAAGGGGATCACGATGGTGGTGCGGACGTGGATGACTTGAAGGTACGCTGACACTACACTCGCAGATGCATAAAGCGCTGTGTGTCCCCCATGGTTTCCCATGGATCTCCCATGGGCCCCCCATAGGACTCCCACGGCCTCCCACCGGTCTTCCATGGGCCTTCCATGAGTCTCTCATGGGTCTCCCAGGAATCTTCCATGGGTCTTCCGTGGGTCTCCCATGGGTTTCCCATGCGTCTGCCATGGGTCTCACATGGGTTTTTCCCATATTCCCCCACGTGTCTCGCATGGACCTCCCATGGGCCTCTCATGGCTCTCTCATAGGTCTCCCATCGATCTCCCATGAGTCTCCCATGGGTCTCCCATGGGCATGCCGTGGATAGTGTCCCATGGATGCCGTATGGGGTTCCTGTCAGACACCCGTGAACTGCCCGCGATAAACGCACTACAGTGCCCATTTAAATTCCTAACAACGCGGTTTGAGGTCGGACGGTTTTCGCATTGTGGGTGATGCTGTGTGCATGTTTCTGGCCCAGCAAGTTCGGAGGAGTTTCTGTATCTGCGACTGAAGCGAAAAATGTAACGACTATAATCGTACATCTTGCTGATTGGCGTCCAAGGTCGTGATACTGTGCATGGAACTCGATAACGTTGTGCCCTGTAGAAAAACCAAGCACGTCGTATGTTCATGCATAGACTTGCAACTGCGCCAATCCGCCAAAATATCTAAATAACGCAGTTAAAACGATACGATAGCCTGTTTGTGGCGGCCAAGGTGTGACCACGTGGAATATGTAAAAACTATGCTCTGTTCAAGCTCTCGATTTATTTTACGTTCATCCATGGCCTTGTATTTGCACCTACGCTCAAAGCCTCACGCTTATAAATATGCAGTATGTTCATCTATGGCCGTAGCGCCGTTCGCGAAATTGCGTGTTCCACATGTGGCAGCTGGGATATTTCCTAACCCATCCCGGACTCACTGTGTTGGCATGTCTTCTTTCATTTTAGCAAATTGCTGTGCTTATCTAACTTACGGGGGACCATAGTAAATAGGACAAAATATTGTTAGCAAAAAAAGAGGAATATATAGGTTTTTGTGTATACCGTAGGTCTTATTAACTACGTTCCCCCGTAATATCAAGGACGACGCATGGAGGACAACAGCAAAGTAAATAATAACTATTCTTCTCTCTGTCGTTGATCTTGGCCCATCTACTATGCCAGGTGTGTGGCAATGCTGGCCCCTGGCCGCTGCTTAATTATTGCGTGTAGGTGGGGGTGTAACTCACTTCTTCGCGAAGGCACGATATACCTGCAACCCCACCGCTTTCTCTTTTCCGCATCACGAAGGCGCCAGATGCCGCCAACCCCACTTATTCCGCGTTCCTGCGTCGTGAACACGCCATACCTCTATTTCCACCAATCCCCCTTTCCTGAAATCAACCGGCCATCCAGCACAAGATGGAATTGGTGTCACACTACCTCCGGCTGGCGGCGTCAATCTCGTCGGGCCACCGTCTGTTGGACATCGAGCTGGACAGCATCGCGAGCGACCCCCTTCCCCCGGCGGTGATAGAAGCCATGCCAAGGTGATTATGTACCATATATCATCCTCCTCTAAAGTGGAAATTAGTTAGTGTCTTCAAATAGTACAAGTTATATCGATTTCACTCCCATACTATTGCTAGCAGTCAAGCCTCAGGCGCGCATTCCGTTTTGAACGTTACACGCCGCGCGTTTGAGTGGCCGTCGTTGAAAGGCTCCCTAAACCGTGCACCCCCTGTGTTTTACCGTTTCCCTCGAAGGTGTAAATTTCTTCATTATTTGACCCTCCACCTTATTAAAGCGCCCTTCCTCCTAGATTATGTCTCGCGCACCGCGTGGAGTCATGCACATGTATCCTTTGATCTCTCAGAGCGCCAGAGGAAATGTTTTCGTTGGCCGCCTATAGCTCCGGCGTATGTAGTAAACCAATACTTCAAAGTAAGTTGATATGGATGACGAGAATCACTCGGGGGTGTCCTCCAAAACAGGAACAACTTCAAAACATTTAGGACCAAAGCCTCGCTCAGACACACCACGCTGCACCACCATGTCCAGTTTGCTAGCACAGGGTGACGTCAATGTACCATTATGCGCATCGAAGAATTCGTCACATCCCAGAACCCCTAGGAAAGACGACCCACGTTGCCGTGCGTAGATCAAACATTCCAAATGGAGAAATCGTGTGATTTCGGTGATTTTACTTTAAGCTGTATGTTCCAGATACGAACGGGGTCATTTTTGTGCGCGACCGAACACTCATCGAAATCTGGCGGGCGTCTGGGCAACAAGAAGAGATGGCCAGATACGCATCACACAAAATCTCCCATTGGTTTCGGTGCTGTTGCCGCAAAGCTAAGGTCGTTAACTCCGTCATTCCCAAAGAAGCAATCGCTTTGCCGCTTCGCCCATTCGTGTGATTTGGCTGAGTGTGCTGAGTGTTCCGCTTGTGCGGGTTCGAAGGTCGATAGTCCATTGGCCCCTCCCCAAACCGGCTCGGCTCGTGTTTTCCAAGACACGCACCGGCAATGGACAAGCTCGCATACACCATACGCCTGCCTTCGTCCCTCCCCAAACACGATCTTGCTTTGACCGCTCTCAGCGTATGATCTTCCCTGTTATTTTCTGTTGTAGGTCGGCGCTAGATGAGCTTGCGGGTCGTGGTGGAAGAGGCCCCGAAGATGACCCCCTGCGGTTGAGCGCACGTGGTCTGTTGCAGTTTCTGCGTGCAAGGGTCAGAGAGAAGAGCCTTGCGGCTGCCCCGGCCGATTTGCTTCCGGCTTCCGTTGTATGCCAGGTGCAGTTCAGGGCAAGCTTGTACCGGTATATGTAAGACAGGTCATGAGCTAGCTCATCTGTTTTTCATAACCCACGTCAGGAAAACATGTGTAGAAGAGCTATATAATAGTAGCTAACACCCTGCCAACACGTTCAAGCTGATGTAGCTCTTATTGGGCACCCACCGAAAAAATGACCCAAGCAGCTAGTTCACCGAAGAGAACACGGCCACCATGTGCAAGGTTGACATTCGGTATGGATTTGTATGAGGCCACTATTTCGCGGAGCACTTGGTCTGCTGGCGGTGGGTACCTAGTGATTCCCGTTTATCCTTACATCCGACGAGGAGCTGAGCCCTCTATGCTGACTCTGGATATAAGGCGCCACCGCCAGGGCTGAGAGCAAAGTGATTGGTCGGCCATACGGCTACTGCAGCCCCTGCTATGCATCTAGTAAAAAAGGTTTCACGTGCAAATGTGAAACGAAATTCACCTACGTTTTGAGTGTATATGAGACTGCTGTTTACCCCTTTTGCACCCAGAAATAGTGGCCAAAACAACGATAATGTTGGTTATATCAACGGTCTACATTACAAGACGTGTGAGCGCTAGGCAGCACGAGTAGGACCATGCTGCGCCTGTGCCCTACGACCCCATACATTTTATTTCGCGCACGAAAGTATCATCCTGCGGGTAAGCAGTGGCCGGTAGTGTACTCGCCGTGTCTCATCGTAACTTATCCCCTCTGACGCCCCTAACAAGTAAAAACCCTTTAAGAACGGCAAAACTGATCCCCCGTCAATTCCAAGTCAGTTATCCCCAAACCCGTGGGGGCAGTTCTGAACGAGTTAGGCGAACTGCCTGCGCTTTGTGCCGTTTCGTCGGGATCGCAGATTCACGCCCTTCTTTATGACCACGTTCCTGCGTACCGCGAGAAGTGCTGCGTCGACAAGGCATCCCTCGACCCACCGTCGCGTGAGGTAGGTTGAAGCTGGCGCAAACTGCGCTTGGTAGGTTAGATGAGTTGGCTTTATTTGACGGCTAGACACTTGTTGGATGGCGAAGTAAGCCAACTTACCATGAGTTAGCTTGATCTGACGGCTACCAGGTCGTTATTTTGTTGGGTGACAAAGTAAGTTGATCGACTGACTTTGGCCTTTCTCAATATCGAACGCATCGCGAGCCACGAACACACCAGTCAGATGCAAAAACCGTAGAGTAACTCCCATTGCCGCACGCAACTAACTGTAGATACCAGTTACTCGACTAGTCCGAGGGGGTATAGGCAGTCGGCCCACAGACCTAACGCTTGGCAAAGCAGGGCAAGGCGCGAACCGTTGATTCTACAGAAGTGGGCATGAACCAAGCACCGTTGTTTTGGGCTTATCCGCGCGATGCACCTATATATTATGGACAGACGATCGGCGACGAGACACAGGCGTCATCGCACGCTCGTCGTGTTTCGTGAATTGCGGTGAGTCAGTGCCGTGCACGTTTGCTCTTTGCACAAACAAACACGTAAAACGCAGTTTCTCCACAAAAAAAGGCGCTCCCATGCCTCCATGTACTTTTCCATGATTCGGTCTAGATTTCACTCGGGTCGAGCTCGGACGCCTCCCGTGGAAGAATTTGCGTGCAATGGATCTGGGGTGATCCACATGACGAGAACGATGAAGCGAACACCAATGGGGTCGGGAACGCCGCTGTACTAGGGGAACCCTACTCAGGACTGTACCCAACTCGGACAGCCATCATCTACCTGGGGGGTCTGGCTTCAAAGACCGAGCCACCTGATGCTAAAGAAAGGGCAGGCGACCACAGTGCGTCGATTGTCATCGTTCGTGTGTCTGCGTCGAGGGCCGATGAGTTGAGGCAACGCGCATCGCAACTGAAGGTGAGGAGTATGATTAAGGTTTCGAACCCAAACGCCTGCGGGGAAGTCTCGCTTGAAGAGGTTTTACACTCATAGTGCGCATATGCTTCTCACGGGAAACGGTTCATCGCTCGTTCGACCGAGGGGCGGCAAAACAAACCGCGTTTAGCTTTAACAAGGGAAAGCCGAGTATATTAACGTGTCCCCCCCCCGGCAAATTATAGTGTACGCTACGTAAACATTGTTTGGATTTTGCATTATGACCTCGGGCTAGATTATGGTGATGAGTCAACTTGAGAGGAAGAGCAACAATACCAACAGGCGCCCTTCAAGAAGAGTTGATCCCTCGTGATGACACCGACGAGACACACGCCGAGGCGCCGCACCCTCAAGAATAGGTTGAGAACCAAGCCCTTCACCATGATCAGTCGGGCGAGGTGTAGATATTTCTCTATTATCACGAGTTAAACGGACATACGATCCAAATAGCCTATACGATCCAAATAGCCTCCTAACCCCCCCCCCCCACCTCCCACCTCCCCATCCCCACCCTCACTCCCACCATCCCGATCCAGACCCTTTTGGCAGCGTTCAAGACGAAAGCGCCCACGGGTGAGTCACCCCCTGCACCCCTCCAGCACCGTTTCGACGGACTGCTTGAGGACGCCGCCGGCGCCCTGCAGTCTGACGTTGTCCCATGCTCACTTGCGGCTGCTCTGGCGGCAGTGGGCAGAGGTGTGGGAGAAACGTCGGGCGAGAGTGCAGGAAAAGACAAATACAACCCGGAGCTGACGGTGGCGAACATCGAAGCCGTGGAAGGCGTGTTCGATACCGGGATCGGGGTTAACGTGGAGAACGATCAAATTTGCCGCTTCGTGCGTGCTGCGACGGCCGCGTGCGGTGACGGCGGGAAACGGTTTTAAGATTAACCGCTCAAACAGATGTTAGTGTTCGTATCGATACAGAGTTGCGGTTAACGGGCACGGGTCTAACTCGGTGTGATTGTTCTTTGTCGAGAAGGGGACAACGAGTGCGGTAATGTTTGGCTTTGGCGACGGTCGGCAAATGCGACCCTTTTGGTGATTTGGACGCCGTTGTACAGATTTCGCCTGTTGCGCCCTTCATCACCTAACTTAAACAAATATTTCAAAAACTTAAAACATGCCAGTGTATTGTTCATCTGGGACAAACTGCACCTATGTCGACAGCCCTGCCTAAGCTTTCCGACGGCATACACAAACACAGACCACGAGGTAACCCCCCCCTGCATCACCACTACCACCGATGCACGATACGTTGACCCGCGTGTACAATTCAAGCGGGGCACGCGTGTGCAATGCAAGAGAAAGTTTGATGATTGTGGTTGTTCCCCCGCACAGCTGGACGAGCATGGGTTCACCCATGGACGAAGTATTCGCCAGCATCCAAGTTTGTTCGTCAAACCCTTTTCGTTTGCACTCGCGTTCAGACCTAATGTAGCCATTTGAGCCGGACACGTTGTGGAGAGGTAGAAGAACTAAACCCTTATCACGAACTACCATCGAGACATCGCACTTGTAGATCTGCTGAATTCCCCAGCACTTTCGAAAATGTCGAAAAAAACTACAAGTAGCTCTTGTAATCGTGGCAAGACGTTGGAGCACTAGTCGCATTAACCTTGGTGTCGCAGGTGCCCGTGGACTGTACGTGGACACGCATATGCGCCAGTCTTGCCGCCTTCTCGGCGAAAGTATGAAGCATACACGACCAAACCCAGTCTGATACTCGTATACAGATATTCGAAAACGCAAAGCAGATCCTGCGCGCGTAGTGACTGCGTTAGCATCTGCCTAGCAGTAATGGTACTGGCTCGCCGGGTTGGCATCCCGCCCGATCACCCAGTCGTATCTCGAGCGATCCGCCTTGGTCCAACAAGCACTGAATACGTGTGACCTATCAAGTCCGAGTACAAAATGCTGCCGGTGTTGGAGGAGTCAATTTCTTCGGTCGCCCGATGCCACAGTGGCACCGCAATTTTCGCTTTCCTGAACGTCAACGTGTTTACAAAAGGGCACGAAAAATGGGATCGAAGTGGAAGCAGCGGTCAGACCTGTCGGGAATCCTTTCCTCAGCCAATAACTTTTGCATCGACATAATTTCGTGGCAAAAGGTGCGGGAACAGTGTTCTCCTCCCTGGGTCGCAAACCTTTTTCGTGTGTTGGGTCTCCGCTGCGGTGCCCAACGTGAATAACTCCCATCACCTCAGTCTCGTTCGCTATTATAGCATGCGCTGTCCTTTTTCTGACCCAGGACCAGGTTGGTTTCCGCTGCAGTATTTAACGTGTATACCGTCATCTTTTTTCATTTCGCTGTTTTAGCCTGCGGCGTTTATATCTGATCCGGGATCAGATATACAGTCAAACGTATCCATCTGAAAACCCCGGGCATAGACCCAGAATATTCCCTGACGGGCACCCGCATGCTATCTCTCCCACTCCTAACCTTCTCCGGTCTCTGCCTTGAAACTTACCAATCTCGATGACTTCAGCCTTGTTATGCAAACGCTATTTTGACGTGAATCGCGCGGTATTATGTCGGCATCATCTGCAGTCAACAGACGCTCGCTGCGTCCTCTCAGACGCACCCGATCACAGCGAATCTCGAGCCCACAAAGAATCGTTGGTTGGTTTTGTGGATTGCTTCAAAAACGGCAAAATCAACTGGCCTTGTATATGATAGCCAAGGGCTATGCATCTGGGAGCACTTGAGTCTGAGCGTTTCGAGAATACCCTTGTGAAAGGAAACGATACACTTGGTATATATGGACGGTCATTTAGGGACCGTTTACCGGTTCCCACTCTGGCGGGCAAGATTGTCACATAGCTCCCAAGCTCTACCGCCCAAGGTTTAGCCTTGCTATCGAGTCTCTCGAAGTTGGAAAATATGGATTTATTCCACCCCTACATACACGCATATCGTTCCACACAAGTGCACGACGATCGCCGGGGATGAATACATGGGAATTAGTGCGGTGGTGGAAAAGTTTAATAGACTATTTTACGCCACTAATGAATTAAGTCCACCTTCGAGGGAGACGACAGTAAATTTAATTAATCCATACTGCAGTAATTCAAGGCGTTAATGAATTTTCGTGTTCGGCGGAGATGGACTAACACATTTCCATGTTCGTGGAAGACGACGTAATTATTACATCCCCCACTACTAACTATGTATTCGTAACGAACGTAATGGCGGCTGTGATTATCGCGCACGAGCGTTCACCTTCCAGTGACGGAATCGGCCTGACTTGCACGTAACGCCTCCATAATCCGACCGGCGACAAACGACTTCTGCTCTTCTCCAGCAGCCTTTGTACGGACATACATACAGGGATACGGAAAGTGGTCGAGTGCGAAAGTGGCGAGGAGGGTGGTGTAAGAGCGGTAGTAGCTCGCCTTGCCATTCGGTATCAAACTGTGGGTGATTCCTGCCTTAATGGGGAGCACATAACAGTGCAACATATCATACCATCTCATGATGGTCGAAATCTATAGAAATTCACTGAATCTGCACCGTTACTCCAATGGCGTGATAAACCAGTCGATGATGCTTTTTCGTGGGCTCCTTGGTGCTTTTCCCTAGGGGGGTGCTGCAGGATGCTTTTCGGCCGAAAGCACGCAATTTTTGTCAACGTGGCTATTATTAATATTCGTACGCAGAAAGACGCGAAATAAACAGATCCCCCTCCTTGCCGTGTACCCGCGAAAAATCGGGATTCCATCAGAGAGCCCCGAAGTTGGAGTAAGGTTGGTTCCAACTGCTTAGGCCTTGTTTTTCTGAGTGGATGTGTACGATGCCCCAACTAGTGCCTTAACCCTTACAACTACACCCCTCTAAAACCTATCCCACACCAAATTCCTCGCCCAAAAACGTGATGCAGTTCTCAAGGGGTTACAGCCTCGATCAAACTGACGAGACCGGGAGGAAGCCAAGGCTGCCGTAGGGGGGTACCCCGTTTTCACTGTCGAGGACAGGCCACTCGCACGAATGGCTCCATACCTTGCTCGAAACCAGGCTTGAACACACTTTGATGGCGCAGCTTGATAAGCAAATACACGGCGGCGGTGAATATCGCAAAACGAGTAAGTAGGGTAGCGAAAGTGACCCCCCTACCGCAGCCTCCGTCAGGAGGCGGCAAGAATTTTAGATACAAAAATGCCACGCCATTCTCACCTCGGAAGCACCAAATCCTCTCGGGATGGGAATTAGCGCGGGCACGGCCGTCGTGTCCTCCTCGTCTCCCCGTCGTATCGAGTGACCCGCTAGCTTAAACGTCCGCAAGCGCTCCGACTGTATGTACTTTCTGCATGACACCACGATAGGGTCATCGACGATAACACAAGGAAGTGAGAGGCGAAAGCATGTTGCAGCGAGGTGTAGACACACAAACGAACGGGAACGGGAGGCCGGGGGCAGCTGTACATCATGTGTTTCTAAAAGCTTGATTTCGGGAAGACTAAGGACGCATGCTACGGTAGGAGTGCACCTAATGTTTCTGAGGCTCCCCACCAGAGGAGCTCTACTGCTCACCCCAAACCTTATTTCGACATAATGTGTCCGCTTATCCCGATGAGCAATGTACAATGACCAAGGTAGGATATACAAAGAAACACACTGAGGTTCCAAGGATACTGGGTATAGTGTGACGGTTGAGGAGCCCCGTCGGCCACAAAACGATTTGGTCAAAACGTTCTACCCTCATCGCAGCACGCGTCTAAGAAGCAAGACAAGAACGGTACGGAGGGCGATGAGACCGGTACGAAGCTGAGCTTCTTGTGTTTTGCTTCAGTAAAGCATGGCAAACACGAAGGTCTTGATTTCTCCACGAGGAGCCATGCATGCTATGATAGTGGCGGCGCTTTTGAGGCCAGACTTTTCTAGCTGGCAGGGCTCCCTAAATTGAGGAACTACTGTAGCTACTGTAGTACATTTTGAATTCCATTCAGCTTTAGTGTATTCCTCGGTATGTACGTAGCCAATCCGATTGATCATCAGGTTGTACCCACATTTGTTATCAAATCCCGGTTTCGGGAGAGGTACAGAGCTCCTCAAGCCGTAGCTGCACGTGCCTGAGAGTCTTCTAGCCTCGCTTTCTTGTTGGAACCGACGACACTGTTGTAGCAGTGTACACATCGGACAGATCACGATCTAGATCACCTAGATCATCTAGATCCTATCTCTGTCGTTATGATATGCTGCGCAAGATCTGAATGATACAGATCAAGTCCACAAAACATGTGCTAGATCATCTAGATCACCCGGCTCTCGCCCGGAAACATGATCTATAGGTCATGCAGATCATCCAGACCAGGGATCTGTCTGCCCTGAAAATACATAAATCATGAAACGGAAGCTGATCTGTCCGACGTGTGTAACATTGCGTCGTATTAATCGAAGCAATAATTTGGGACCAGATTACCTGTTAGCTTCTTTGGTAGCCGCGTTTTGTTCCATTTCCGGAACGCTGTGTTTTTTGCGCTTCGCTTTCGCCTCGCCCCTACGGTGTACTTGTTTCGCCGTATTGGAGTTGAGCTTACCTGCCCTTTCGGCAGGTTTTGCTAATGACGGCCGGTACGGGGACATCTAGGAGGCATTCCCACGTGGGTTTAAGGGCGGTGGCGACGGTCGAAGACGTTAAGACGGGTGAAGAGAGAGAGGGAGAGAGAGGGAGAGAGAGGGAGAGAGAGAGAGAGAGAGAGAGCTACTGCTGTATTTCAATTTATACAATGCGATCATTGGTGATGACGGGAAATAACATGCGCAGTTGCTGCCGTTCGCAGATGTCGAAAACTCTTGCTCTGCACACCAAATATTGAAGCCGGGTGATTCAAGAGCAGTAGAACAACATGCAGCCTTTGTCGGCCCACGTGCGGTAAGCATTGAATGCCAACCAAATATGTGATCTACAACGATGAAGCAAGCCCTACGCCGTTCAATTCGATATCGTCTCCCTCGAAGGTGAAAAATAATTTCATTTTTCTCTTTTCCTTTCTTTATTTTTCCCTTCTTTTTTGTTTTGTTTCTTCTTCTTTTTTTGTCGATATCTCCTGCAACTTGTTTATTGCCGCGCTTAAAGTGTAACTGGTATTTATTATCACAAACCCTCACCTCAAGATAATCGCTATTGGGATTCTCAAGGCCACCAGCGCAACCTTTTCCGGTACCGCCACCTTCGCCTCCACGTTTCCGTTGAGCATGAAGCCCGTTGGAAGCCCCCCGCCCCCCACCGTCAGGTTTTCCGCCAAGAACGCTGTCGCTATCGCCTGTAGTCACGGAAGACTTTCCTTCCAAGACTAGTGCTCCAGCAGCGACGCTGGCAACATTGGTTTTTCCGCAAGACGGACGTCGGGAGGCGGGCTGGACTTCCGGTGACAATCCCGCCACGCGTGCTGCGTCGATTGTATACCTCACATAGTGCGCGTCCTCAATGTTTCCCAGAAGACCGTACCGCTTGACGTTGCGCACAATTCGATCCGCCGCTTCTACCTGTGGTCCGGCCACGCGTCATTTCCACCGACCACAGCATTAACCCCATTAGAACTACACTATCGTGTTTTAATCCTAACGACTTGGAATTTGTGTATGGCGTTTTTTTGTCCATTACTGAAGGGGTCAATTCGGGAAAAATGTTATGTTAGGAATGTATCTAATTTTTCTGAGGATGTTCACTTGAGGAGCTCTACATCGCACCTAGAAGATGATTTTGACAAGCCCTGAAACTACAATACTACGAACAATCCCAGGGCCTAGGTAAAACCACAAACTACATTCCAATGACATTGGGTAGTTCCTCAATTAAGGAGCCCTGTCAGACAGAAATGTGCTGGCCAAACAGGGCTACCCCTATCGTCGCACGTGTCTTGGCAATGTGGGGTAAGCGCAGACCGCGCTCGAGGTTGTTAGGACCCTCCCAAGCTAGCTACAGTTTGGGCCGACGAATAAACAATACACAGGTGGCCATTTGCCTTGGTTGCGGCATGTTGTCGCAAAAACACAACCTCAGCACGTTGGGCCGACGTTCACAATGTACCGCAACGTACGAGGCACGTTGTAATTTATGGACAACCTCGAATCGTGATATGTCTATTACGTTATCCAAACTTCCACCGCAACCAACGCAAACCGCCACCTGTGTACCTGTTAACTAATAAGAACGTCACGCTCAGAAATGCGCTACGAAATCGTGCTCAACGGCAAGCGCTACACGTACTACCTTTAATACCAGGTGCATTACTACGTTAAATGCTGTTGACACCAGGTGCATTACTACACTACATGCTGTTAATACCAGGTACCTGCTCAAGGTTGCTCGTAGTTGGTGTCACAATAGGGATTCAAGCCTTCCTCAGACTACGAGGGTGCTTCTTGTTGGCGGCCTCATACTGTACGTGCCAGCCCCAAGCCGATTTCCGCTCACCCTGTCTTTCATGGCCTCGGCAACGCGAACGCGTTGCTCCCTTGGCGGAAGGCGCAACACCTCGATCTCGCGTTGGACCTCATCGGACAGCTCCGACCTATAGACCTGAGGAAGGACCGGTTGTTGTAAAAATCTTAAAGCAAATACCAACGGTAAGATCGAGAATTTCGTCGAAGCTCATCCTCCCAAGCTGCGTGTGATGCTGCGACCACGCGTGCTACGGAGGGGTGTGTATTCGGGAACTGGATGACCACAACACAGCAGCGAAAACAACCTGCGGCAAGGGTATGTCTATCTGTCCTTCCCAAGACCAGGGACAACAAACGACCGTCACGAGGCAAAGGTCAACGCCCTCAACAGCCAAGACAACTAGCGGCCGACACAATCAAAAAGCTTTTGGCGACCACACACAGAGCGAACAGATCCTGTAGCAAGGATACGCCCAAATTGTATGGCCAATACCAGAGACACTTAGCAACCAACACGCTCAACGGCCTACACGCCCAACTGTCAACACAGTCAGTGGTCACCAAAGCGACGGGCGAACACGGTCAATGGACAACGCTCTCAACTGCTGATATCCACCAATAGTGTTAAGGGGAAAATCCGTATGGCGAAAGGCGCGCAATGTATTCCTGCTCTAGAGTAAACCACATCAAGCAAACAGCACTACTGGTATAGACCGTGTGCGGACAATAGAGACTGCGCACTGCCTCCTAAAAGTTGTTTTTTGATCGACATGGTAAGCTCGCACCGACTCTCGAGCCGGTTGGCGGCGAGGTTCCAACCACGCATAATACGTACAGCAGCACCTGACTGTGCTCTATGCTTTGAAACGTGGTCACAACAGCAGATGCTTGTTGGTGCTACAGCGGGGTTCAACTGGTTTCACCTCCTGTAAATGATTGGCCCTTTGGCGCCGCTGCTGTCTCGCTTTGGTTTGCTCTCCCACCCAAACGGTCTGCCGTCTCTGCGCCTTGCGGGACTGGGCCACTCTCCTAATCGCATCCCTCCCGGACGGCGCGTACCTGGCAACCAGTGGTCGGGGGAAGAAGGTGCCCGTCAAGCAAGGACAGATTCATAATTGTCTTACAGCAGTAGTGTTGGGCATTCGGTAGATAGTGGGCTGGCAGGCCGGGACAGGCTTATTCCAAGGCACTCATGGTGGAAGAACATAGAGGGTGCGCATATAACAAGGAATACAAAAGGTAACGTGCATTTACTGCGTCCCGTCTGTGACGTATGAAATGCCCCATGAAGAAACAAGCCTGGTGTCTCTACGTACTCCCAGACCGTTACACTCAGCAATTTCGTGCACCTCGTACACTCAACAAGTAGGACGTGAATCAACGCGTGTACCTGGAAAAATCACGCCGGCCCAAAGGCCGGTGGTAAGAGGGGGTACTTGTCGTACAGGAAGCGCCCATTGAAAAAACAGGAGGTAAAGGGCCGCACATTCGCCCCGCCAGTGCAATGCACATGATACACGATGAAGGAAAGCACAAAATATTGAACCTTCGGGATGTGATTGACTTGCAATTCCGGGGGTGTCGCAAGTTAAAAAGGGGGAACACAGGCTCAGGTGTGGCAATGTATGAGCTACGAGCATACTTCGTATGTAGACTAATCGTATGTACACGAGGTTCGACGATGTGTGTTTGGATTTTGCGTTGGACGTGGACACATCATATTCCACGCAATACCTCAGACACGAGCATAAACCGCAGGAGCAAACGAGCGCGGGTGGCGACCTCCCACGACAGCTCACAAAGACGCAAGGCAGGCCATTCAACCCACGGCTATCGTCTTCCACGGTGCCGGGACGACACTGCGGGAGCATGGTTGTGGATCCTCCATGTCAACACATCAAAGACCAAGCAGCCGAGTCCAAAACAGACAAAATACCTCTTCTCGACTGCACCCCCTTGCTACGGCATGTCTACCCTCACTGTTTACCCTTCTTCTGGGGCGCATGTTAAGCGACAAAAAAAGCGGGCTACGTCGTGTGGCCGATGCTGTAATCGTTACTGGTATGTTTTGACAACAAGTTTCCCTTCTCAAGTGCCAAAGGGGTAGTAGGACGAGAGACAACTACTGTATTTCCATCAACGCTTTTTCCGTTCTTGTCTGATTAGTTGGACAGCCACCGTCCAACGCCAAACATATTGTGTATCGCGGTGTCGATCCTAACCCTTTCTCCTTCGCACACAAGCAAGTCGCACACCAGCTGCTACCCGCCATCCCCTGGTGTCATTTTGCCCCCTTCATATGCCTCAACCCACACTCAGACCCCCGACAAAGAATGTGCATATTCTCAATACCAATAAACCACGTTTTGTCTGTGTTTTTACTGCATACGCGGAGGACGTAACTGCCTCTACAGTCTACAGACAAACTCGCCTGTCAAGTGTGGTGTTCGGTCGGCGCCACTCCACAACCGCATGCACGTTAGTGCCACGGTACCCACCAGGCTGGGGTAGGTAGTCTCCCCTGAAATCGCACAGAGCAAACAGAGGCGGCAACGCGACGCGAGGAGAACAACCGAGGAAGGTCTGTAAGAAATACCTGCCTTCGGGGAAGTCGTAAGGGCGAGATGGTACAAACGGGTTGGGGTGAGCATCGACCGCGACAACCCAACAAGTGTTTACCTCGCACATATGCGTTGACGTGCATCTTTCGCCCCTCATTCTTCTCGAGGGAAGGAGGGGAGAAAGCAAAGGGGAGTGATTCATGGACCCTAGTGTGCAGAAAATCTTGGTCAAGTTCTTCGAAAATAAGCTACCAGGGAGTTAACTATATTGTTTACTCCAACACGATCGTGTACATCCTTCCGATGTAAACAATTTTGTACGGTCGCCGACCACTAGCTTCACACCGTAGATGCGCAGCTAGAGAACCCCCGCGGGGGTGACTTGTCCGGTCGAACACATATTTAGCCTTCCCCTCCTCGCGCAAGTTTCCCAGGTATGTGTACGCCTTGGGCTGAGCCTTTCTGGCCGCCTCTTCCTCCTCCGCATCGAAGAAGTCGCGAAAATCCTGTGGAGGAACGACAGGCGGCATACCGCATAACTTTATGTACAATGAGGGCCTCCCTATAGTGCCGGTTAAATAGTGCGTATTGCCGGTACAGTGCCAATGAAATTACTTGGCACAACGGGAACCCGCTATGCTATTACCGTTAACGGTATTATACCGAATAGTGCCGGTGTATCCTGTACACTGCCGGTATTGTTGGCTGGCACGTACCGGCACTATGGGGAGACCACCATTGTATGACGTTCCACTCCAAGAGCGCCTCTTGGCCTCTCTTAAAAGTATTTTGGAGCCATTCTTGTGTTTCCTCGCGAAAAGGTCCCAGTACAGAACACCTGAGAAGAATCAGGAACCCTGATCCAAGCTGGGCTTCATAATTTATAGACGATCGCTCTACACAAACTGCAGCATAACGGCTCCCGGATTTATATAATTCCTGATTCTTATACCAGCATGCCTTTCGTATTCTTGTTATAAGTACGTGTCCTGTGTAGTATATCAGGGGTTCTCTACCGTGAAACGATACTTTGATATCGCCGCCCTCGAATACAGAAAATAAGTGATTATGGCACTTTATGAATGCCGCAGGGGTGCGGCTCCGCCGCTCGATCACTTCGAGCCGTAATGTAAGCTAGATATGTCAGTCCGAAAGATTATTTTCTGTAAACGATTAACCCCGTGGACGAAAAATTACGGTATTGTACTGGGCGATTGTGCTGGTGAACCTAGTTGACGTGCCCTCATCGAGGCGCCCACAAAGAGTGTCACTGGTCCACACAAGCCGGGGCAGCGGCGAAAGCAAAAACAGAAACACAATCAGCAGCAGCAACAACCACACCGACACCACCACCACGAACGGTACCAACACTAACGTCACAGTAGGACCACCACCAACACCAACAGTAACACCAACACCAACACCAACAGTAACACCAACACCAACAACAACAACAACACCAACACCAACACCAACACCAACACCAACACCAACACCAACACCAACAC
>JBBMKB010044337.1:0-16163 GCA_037833945.1 Alaria marginata | reverse complement strand
CATTACCGTCACATTGTATAGTGGTCGGTAACCAACGCAACGCGATATGTCCGATCGCACGTTGTTCCTTGTCGTGCCCAGCAAATAGTGTGCCCCGTTGAGTTTAAACGTGCAGCTAATCGTCAAAGTAAACGACCCACCAGGGAAACACGGCAGTAAGCTACACTACAGGTCTTGCTATTAATAGTTTAGATTGATGATATGTGTGTTTTCACCTCGTAAGCTGCCGAACCGGGAGACACGTATGCAGATTGCTGGACTTCCTCAACCTCCAGAATTGACCAAGTTGTCCCAGCACCATCAGCAGGACATGTGTGGGCCGCAACGACGTCCGCGCGGTAGCACATCATGTCCCTGTACCAAGGATTCGTTTAGGAAAACAGTTGTGGAGGCATGCATGGCTTTTTACACACGCTTTTGCTGAGTAATAGTTTCAGTTCACACGGATTCAGCTGATAGCTTTTGAGGTTTTCGGTGCTAATGTTTGGGGTATCAGAACCTCTGGAGCACGGTTCATTCGGAAATGTATTCCGGTTTGAGGAGCCATATGTTTCTTCTTTGGGTGCGCAGCATTTGTGAAATGTTACTGGACTACGTAAAATAGAGCACACACCTTCCTTCATGTTCAGTGCTACATGCTTCAGCTGGACGCCACACGGTAAATGAGCGTTTATTATTTATCTTTCGAATTGCACTGTCCTTACGTATTGATATGATAGAGCTTCCGTCTTCCTTCATGTGCAGTGCTACATGCTTCAGCTGGACGCCACACGGTAAGCGAACGTTACTCGTAGAAATCTACCTGCCCCAAAACAACAAGGTTCACGCCACGACCCCGGCTCCTGCATCTTAAGCAAATAAATTCCGAGAAGCGGAGCATGTGTTAACCTCCGCGCACGTGGTATTGCTGTACACCCCTGGCTCTTATTAGGGTGTGGACCCTAGCGATCTGTACCCAACTGCAGTTAATGTCCAGCCCAGCCACGATTTTAAACGCGCGCTTTCGTTGGAGTTCCACACGAAACCTCGAAACGTTGTTTATACGGTATATGACACCTTATTGGCACATGCAAGCGCTCCCAATGACGATGTGTCATGTGCACGTATGTAGAGCTGCTTACTACGAGGGAAAGCTCCGAAACAACGAAGTCAAATGCGCTTTTTGAGGCGCATTGCACACGAAATAGTACAGCATAATCTTTCCGACATACGAAACCAACGTTCGTCTACTAAGTAGCACGCCGGGCCTCCCGGTTCATGCAGTTGAACGAACAGGCTTGACCTTGCTGCTGTATGCGGTCGATGGGGACATCGCAAAGCTCCCGAGTCCAATAGAGCACAGTCAGATAGCTCACCTATCAACCGTTGAGCTCGACGGGGCGGAGGTACCATCGCCGTGATACACGACCACGGCCTTAGCATTGCAGGGGTCGGGGTTCAGTGCTTCCGAAGGCGTGTCTTCGGCCGGGCAGACGAGTCCACATCCAACGGCGAAGATATGTCCTGCGTCGTTAGGACATACTCCAGTCGAAGAGTTTGCCTGTCGGGGATAAAAGGACGAGGGGGATGGCAACACATCAATCTACGCGGTAGTTTGTACGGTTCCTCCAAGACGGGAGCGGGCATTTCTAACCCTAGCCACGCCTACGTGGGCGTATCGGTTCTCCGTATATGCTTCAGAAACATTTTTCCTGCACAACCCCTGCGACCATTGCATCGGCGGCGTCTGCAATCGCCCATTTTCCACGCGTGCTACATTTAAATAGAGCCGTAGAGAACCACTCAATGCCTGCCCTAGAACTGTAGTCTGCGTAGAGGACACCATACGACGAACTCTCCGCGCCCCTGCCGCGGTCAGCGACACACCACAGTTAACCTTCGTGAGGGCTTTAGCAATCAGCACAATTGGGGCCCCAATAGCTCAACCTCAAGGCGGTACGATACGCAACCAATTAATGTTGTTCACGAGAGGTGGTCTTGCAGCTTCAGACGGTGGCGAAAGTTACACAGCACCAACTACATCGTCCACGAGTACCCTCGCCAGGGTCGACACTGGTGGGTTGCATCTGGTCGAAGCAATGCGAATAGCGCCGTGACCGAGACCATGCCCTTTAACATCTACATCGCTTCGGCTTCCATAGCCCCATGGATTCATGTCGTTCCGACAGACGAATTATATCGTCCACATGTAGGGTGGGTGGAACACAATATCACACCAACTATACGGGTAGTCTAGAGTAAGTAGTTAAATAATTAATTATATGTTCAGATATTTTATATTTTATATTTTGAGGGAAGGCCGGTTGGTCATTATTTAACTTTGCGAAAGAGGGACGCGATATGGCAAATAGTAGCAGCATTGACGGTGCTTCCAAGGAAATCGAGAGATGGTTAGCACGTCTCATATCGCAATACACCTTGAATGACGCGGTGACTTTTCGTGGGTCAACATACCGTCGAGTAAGTATTGGTTGTTCATTGAAAACGCCCGCTCAACGCCAGATGCGATTAGTCGGTATGAGATGTTTTCAGTCAAAAAGTGCTATACTACTACCTAGTCTAAAGTAACACGCATCTGCTCGATCATTTCAAGCAACATACGGCACACACCTCCTCCTGAGTAGTGGCTGGGGATCTTTCAGTGGGAGGCACATAACCAGATTCCTCCCTGTGCACGCCTGTGTACGGATGACCGTCGTCTCGAGGTAGCATGCTGACGTCGAACGGGGAGCCGGTCATCAATGTCGCGTAGTACCATGAAGAAGCTGGCACGACCGAGGGTGGGATACTTCCGCTCCCCCACATCATCTGCTGTGCAATCGGGCGGCGGCGAAGTACGTACACGGGTCACAGCGGAACGGTTAATCTAGCCTTTTCGTTGCAATGGGAGGGCCATTCATCCTTGGTAAATGCGTCCCAAGTTGAACAGCTGTTGTTCTAGAGGCGTTTATTTGGGATTCTTTAGCTTGAAGCCTCCACAGAATGTGGTGACAAAATATATTTCAGGAGGCGACGCGCGTATTTTAGAGTGTGCCGCATACCGCCGACGAAAAAGGATACAAAAAAGTGTGAACGAAAAAATGCGCCTAGACGAAGTACCGGGAGCGGAGGAAGCCCTGAATCACGGTTCGAATTCGGTAGCGAACCGCGAAGAGAACAGCGTAGTGGTTCGGGAAGAGGGCATGTCCTTACTACGGTAGGGGTCCCCCAATAAGGCGATCTGACTAAGGCGCTAAGGCGGTATCTTGATACAAGGCGGTCAAAACCGCTTGGCGGAACAGGGGAATTGCGCTCATAACCTGGAATTAATAAGACGGGGTCCCCCAATAAGGCCGTCATATTGCTCTGGCACGCCATCGCCTTACTGGGGGACCCCTACTGCAGCCCGAATTCAGTTGGACAAGGAGAAGGCGGGATACTATGCCTGTTAAATTGAAAAACATGGTGCAAACCTGAACGTCATGATCTTTTTGGAACGTCAACATCACTGTGAGTAAGCAGTGTCAAAATCAACGAATATATCCTTGCACTGTTGACATCTGTCAAAACAATGGGTGCCGAATATATACTGTTTAGCGACTTCTTGGGAGGGTCGAAAACTCGCGAGGTTACCCCATCCCCTGCAATCGGTTGGAGGGAAGAGTCCGGTCATACCGAGGAGGGGCACTATCAGCACGAAGGGTTTGGGGGGCATGCGTCAAGCTGGCACACCAGGAACGAGGCAGCAGAAGGGCTGGCGCGAGAAAAAAAACAAAACAAAACCGATGTTGTGCGTCATTGATCGACTCCTTTATGCTCCACGAATTGAACAAACACAACCCAACAAATCTGGCACATGCCGTTACATTCCGTGTTTGGTAGCCTTTAAAAACAAACTTCAGGTCTCACAGTCACCGCCGTCCCTAAGCCATGCCGAGGCAACCCACTATACCACTATTTTAGTGGGGTACACAACTACCAGGTAGAGATCTAAGGCGGCCACAAATATTTGTTTCGCGATGTCACTTCCGAAAAACGTCGGGAGACACACCATTTGTTCGTCGTGAACGCACAATTCCACACACAGGCCAGGTCTTCGTCGTGACCATATGCTTCTTGATATTAAGAGGCCTACCGTTTGGGTTGTCAGTTCAGACGTAGCGCCAACACCACAGCTACGATATTCATGGGATGGTACATCGCGATGAAACGAGGAGGCTGCTGCCCGAAGAACGAACTAACCTGGATGCTGTCTGGTCCCTCCTCCTCCTTATACTCCACAATGATGTCGTGGTGCCTGCCCTTATCGAGGTCGGCCAACGTCATCCTTTCCTTCCCTACTCTCAAGTGCTCTGGACATGAAACGCGATATCCGCGTACAGCAGGTCCATAAATGGGTACCATATGAGTTGTGGGCACGTTGCGCTTCCCCGGGGTATGTTAACGCTGGACAAAAAAATGGGTGCTCACGACAAGCATGATGTTTTACGGTAAAGCATACGGCCACAGGTAGCCTATAAGCAAGATCATACTGACGTACCCGGATGACGCTAAGCTCAAATCCTGCTTGAATTAGAGCGCATCATGGACGGGGTAACGCATCTACTCCCGTAGTCGAGGCAAAAGGTATCTGGCTGTCCTCTCAAGCCAAATAATTCGCCAAAGCACGAGGGGTTCATAGTCCATACTTTCCTACGCTAGGAATGTATTAGAAATAAGCTGCAGAAGAGAGCACACATACCGATTGCGACACCAGTATCGAAGACCACGCGCGGGCATGCTTAAGCAATTATATATTTCCCATTGACATCAGAGTGGGATCATGGTGCAAACCGAAGAGCGTGGCAGATGGGCACGGAAATTAGTTATAGTTGTCAACCATGTTAGCATGACGACCTTGGAAGGTCGGTTATGCTAGCAAAGACAAGATGGGTGTCCGTAACCGTTGGGCGCGAAAGACAGGCTGTTCAAGTGCTTTCCAATGCAGCTAATTTCTCTCGAGGTACTCGGCCCTATTTTTCCGTATAAACACAGCAAGTAGTGTGACGGTAACATACACCTAGTCCTAGCCATCACCATCGCAGATAATGCACTGCTCCTCCCCAAGTTGTGGTTCACGTAAAGCCTGCCAACTGCTACAAGGGGTAAATTAAAATATATTCCAATATATTGCCACTTCTACTGCTGCAACAGTTGGCCGAGATATGTTTTTCAACAGCAGCTACCATCACAAGCAAGCGCTCACAGCACACGGCAAATACCTTCCAAGGCATCGATGACCAAGTTGTCCCCGAGAAACAACCACACGCCCCCCTGAGCCCTCAGGAAGAGATGGAACTTTTCACTCGACGGAGCGAGAAGCTTTCCTTCCCACCGGGTCGACACTGGCCCAGGACCAAACGATGTCACTGGGCTTAGGCCCCAGTTGAACGATAACTGACCGGGCGAGAGCGCATGGACCGGAGGTGGGAAGGGGAGGGGGTGGGGGGGCATTGATGAGGGGTTGTCAGAAGTGCTACGCGTAAATACGGTAGGCGATACCGCCTATCTAACAGGAGAAAACACCGAAAAATGTTCCTTGGCATCAGGCAGGATCGTGATTCTGGGGGGGGGGGGGGGTGCAAGGATATAGCTGCGGCGATAAATTAAGGCCCAGCCCGTGGAATGTTCGTGCTCAACCGAGCACAACTAGCCAGGGTGGCCGCAGTACCTCATGCTCAATGTCGTACGGTAATAGGCGGCCCAATATCGCTCAGAGACTGAAAAGATATACCAAGCATCATACCGCTCTACTGACATACGGCCCAGACGTTCCAGATTGCGAGGTGTCTGGCCTGTTAATAACGTAGTGCCGAATACGCTGCAGAAAGGTCTCATAGTCTCTCGCAGCGCGCCAAATGGGCTGCCGGGACTATGTACGCCTATATGCCTGAACATATGAGCAAAATATCTATTAATAGCACTTCGTACTAGTTGGACAATTTGTGTTTGAGCTCTGTAGCCTACTTCTTCAGCCGGGTTTGGTTGAAATATATGCAGCAATACACTGTCTGTACAATGCGTACCCGCACTGCGGAGTATTCTTGCATGTTGCGCTTTCTGCAGGCTGTCGGGGGGGATCACCTCACCTGGGGGTCGACCCTATGGATGATCGAGGTACCCACCAGCCACTGATTCTTCCAGAACTTGGCATCTAAGCCACCGGAGAGCAGCTGGGTCACAGATGTCTGCGATTGAGCAAAAGCGAAGACAGATTGAGAGTTCGGCTGTAGAACTTCGTGTATAGACATTATGTGTTGAGGCGATAAATAATGAGTGGAGCTTGATCCCTGCCCCAGGACGCATGGGTTTCGCCATTCTTGGCCTTGCGTTTTCATCTACTAGGTACTCTACGATGGAAGAAGGCACGGTGGCTAATATCGAAATGACACAATGTGAACGTACGAGTATGACATCGAAGCGAGTCCGACCCCAACAAGCGATACAGTGTACTGGCGTCCCCAGTGGCTCAGTTGGTAACCTCGTAAACTTTCTGAAGGCTATGTTGCTGGTTCGAATATCTCGGGAGTGAAAAAATCGCAATTAGCGTGGAAAGCGATACTTTATTCATGAGTAAACAAAATTCGACTTAAATGTTGACGAGGGAAAGGGACGGCTGAGCCCCTCTCGCGATAAAAATTAAGCCAAGAACGCAGGAGAAAAGGTGGAGAGAAATCTTCTGTGTTTACCTTCCCCGGCTGGTGCGTCAAAACATCTGGCGCCCAGAATAAATGGGACGAAAACACACACCCACGCAGACTACCTGGTACGCGACAAGGGTATCAAACATCAGGTACGCCGGCAACCCACAAAAGCCAAACACATACCTGGTACCTTGTACCTGGTAGCAAATAGGGTCAAAGAGCTGCCACGACAGCCCAATTCACAATTCAAGGTGTCTTGTGCACTAGAAAGTCTGGGACATGAACAGGTGCCCAAGAAGAAAACTAGTTGAACAGTTGCACCCAAAAACCAGCACCAAAACAATCGTAAACGCACAACACTCCAGAGCACAAAGAAATGCACAAGGAGCGGACTCCATAAGCCGACACAAAACACAACCTGGAAATTAAAACTGCAATCCTGGGAGCGGACGTCGAACGCCGGCACAATTGAAATGATGTACGTAAAATATCGAGCAAGGCTCCTCTTTCCCACCCGCGCTGGTAGATGATGTTTTGCAGATCCATATCTAGCACAATGCGCCCGTCATTCCTTCCGCTTATCGATAAAAAAAAACTTTTTTGGCCAAGCACTGTACGAACGGTGTTGCTTCAACGTGTGGTACCGTTTCCAAGAGGTGAGCGTCGCGACCTCCGAACAGCCCACCACGATAGCGGTCATCGGATCCATGACTAACTAAGGTTGCGGGATTTCGCGGTTCACCATCACACTACCCTACCGCATGGGCGACCAGTACAAGCTTTGCGCGAAATATGTGTCGAACAAATCAACCAAGAGGGCCTGCCTGGATAGCAGCGTGTCCACGAAGATCGGATTAACCCGTCATTCCGTTGGGGTTGATCGTCGCATCGTATGGTAACGCAATGCGATGTGTCCGACCGCACGTGATCCCCTCTTGTGTCCAATAAATATTATCACTCGCTGACAAGCAAACATACAGCTTAACCGCAACAGAAGAACAATCGACCAGGGCAACGCAGTATGCTCAAACGCAGGCAGCACTATTTTAGAGTAACGATATGTGTTGTTGTACGGTTCTTCACCTCGTAAGCTCCAGAACCGGGGGACATGATTGCGCCGAAGTAACGTCCAGACAGCTGGACTTCAGCATTCTCCAGAAAACGGTAAGTTGTCCCAGCACCAGCAGCAGAAGGTGTGCGGATCTCAAGGACGTCCGCGCGGTTGCACACCATGTCACTGTACCAAAGGATCGTTTCGAGGCATAATTGCGGAGGCATGCATGGCTATTTACACACGCTTTTGCTAGGCAATAGCTTCACTTCACGTGGATTCAGTTGATACGTTTTTAATTTTAGGTGTGAAGTGCTCCGGGTATCAGCGCCTCTGGAGCACGTTTCATTCAGATACACTTTCCGGTGTGATACGTCCTATAAATCCTCTCTGGGTGCTATCCATGTGTGAAATGTTACTGAACTACACATCATAGAGGAGTAGTCTGCCTTCATGTTCAGCACCGCATGCTTCAGCCGGACGCCACACGGTAAGCAGGCGTTTCTCTTGGAAATTGACCTAACCAAAAACAGAAGGCTCGCGCCACGATTCCCGCTTACCCACCCAAAACAGAGACACGTCGACAATGGCATGGTTTAACCTCCTCGCACTTGGTATCGTTGTACACCCCTTGCTCTTCGATTCGTGTGTGCACCGGGTACAGCCACTTTGTGCTCAGACGAGCACAGCCAATGAAACGGGGGCGATCCGTGACGGCAATCATGGTTCGAACTTCAATCCAGCTTTCGTCTTGCTGTTTGCCTGGTAGGCCGCTGCAGCCAATATAGCGAAGACCAACGCAAAAGAAAAACGCAAAGCGCAAGCGAGAACCCACCGCTGGCAAGGGTCCGGTTCTGAGGGCTGTGGTACCGAGCAGATATCGTTGTTGATACGTGGCGAGTAGACCGCCACGCCACCATCAGCATGCCAATCTTGAACTCCATTCACGTTGTTCTCGAAAAAATCGGTGAAAAAGACGTCGCCTCCTGGGCACGGCAAGAAACACCGGTGAAGAACACAAAACATGTGAACATCCTGGATAATCTAAAAGTCTATGCGGCTATAAATAATAGCAGGGGGGGGCGTTAGGGGGAGTACAAGCAAATGAACCACCTGAGCAGATGCCCAAGAGGTTCTACGAGAAGGACACGGCACACGAACAGCAGCAGCGGCACTTTCACAAAAAAGCATGAAATCGAAACTCCGCATAGCAGTGCCGCTGAATGCCGTAAAGCACAGATCTGCTCAGGAACAGGAAAATCACCGGCAATGCATACGCAGGCGCGACGGACTGCGGACTAAGAATGCCTAAACTTACAAGCTCCCCTTTGTGCAGGCAGCAGCACTCACAACCAAGCATACCGCCAAAATTAAGCTTTGACTGAAGCAATAACAGGCCCGACGTAAAACTACCAAGACGTTTAACGGTGTGGTACGTTGTTTGGGAAAATCTTACAGTGCGATGCCGATTGATCCTGTTTCTGTTTTTCACAAGTTTTCGGTGGAGTGTGAATCAATGCGTGTTCAACAGTTGTTTCCTACGGCGCGGTCGAGGGCAGTTCAGCAAAATTTACTGTAGACGCCGCAACGCGTGTTGCCCATGCGGGTGCACCCAAAACATTGTCCATGCGACCATCCTGCCTCTGCACTGCTGGTTTACTTACTATAACCACCAGTCTTAGACTGAACGAAGGAACGGACCGGCTTAGGCTTTTATGGGGCATTTTCGTCGAACCTGAGTGCTAGCCGAGAAAAGGCGCAATACACCATGTCACCTTCATAACTACCGGAACGTTTCAACGCTATCATAACTATTGATAGCTGTCAACAGCACAACCCGTGCACAAAACTTAGGTCGAGCCATCACCAACACATATCGTACTCACCTCCTTCTGTGGGTTCGCCGTCCTCGATAAGAGCATGGGCATAACACGTGTGACGCTCGTCCTGTACGCTACCTCCCTGCACGGTAAGAAACCCAACAGCATTGGGCAACGGGGGAATATGCAAGTGTCCCAGGCTGTGGATGCTTTGCTGCGGACTATCAATAGCACCGCCACAAAATAATACGATGGTGCTCGGCGCACCCCGAGCAACAACGGATTCGGCATCTGTGGCGTAACGGTGCAAGTTCAACATGATCGCTTACACATCTCCACACCTTCCTTGGTAATAACTTTGCCCAGGAGCGCGATGGTTGCCCTTAGTTTCTCTTTCCGCAACGACGCATGCTTTTTTCAACGCCGACACGTGACACTTTTTTAGCTCCGTTCTCGTGCGGGTGCTTCGTGCTATTGACAGCACCTCCGCGTGTTTCAGCATCCCAACAATCACAATACTTTTATGGTGCAACCGCGGCGTTTCGGCAATAAATAAGAGCGCCAATCTATTTATAGAACGAATATATACACCAATAAAGGTGCTATCAATGTGCAACGGCGCACCTCCTGACCGTCGTCGCCGATATCGTCGATGATGCCGTCATGAAAGGCAGCGCGGGTGACGACGATCTTGGCGAGGGGCGCCTCGAACTCACTTCGCTCAGCTGATACCGTAATCTCCCGCCCGATGGCACTCGGCGGCAGCGCCTGCTCGAATCGCGAACGCGGTGGTAATATAGCTTGGCTCGGTCAGCTCAAGACAGTCGCTGCTGAACATACACACACTTCATACATTGCTACTGCATATGCGAGATGCATACCGAATGCATCGCAGTGTTCGGTATATATCAAAGCGTGGGGATATGGTCGTGTAATGCGGGGATTAAGAGACTGTCGCACGTTCGGGATGCGACCCCGACGAGTTCACCATACAACTTATCCGAATACGAAGAGAGCACGTACCGGCGGCGGGAGGCGCAATACTCTAGCGGGTGATCCAGTGTAAAGGGCGGCGGAAGCCAGACGCGTTCAATAAGGTATACACTTGCGTAGCGAATGCGGGATAGGTATCTCGCAGACTATCGGAACAGGTAAGTGCTAGAGACAGCCAAGCCAAGGTCATACATGGGGAAATCTCTAGCAGTTTCCGGCGACCTCGTGTGTGGAAGAGTTTCCACGGCATCGTGTCGTTGGGGGACTCAGTCGTCGTACACTGCGTGGGTTTTCGGTTGGGAGCCTGGCTGGCTAGTGGCCAACGGAGGGAGGCATCGGATTTAGGAATATATATATAAGTTGGCTACCGCAAAGGATGGTTGCGGTCGACTGGTCTCTCGGAAGGGCTCTCCCTCCGAAGTCGCTGACATGACAAGACTCAAGCAATTCGAAATACATCAAATAAACAAGAAATTTGCTGAATATACTGCATAATTACGCAGAGACCGCCTCCATCGTTCCAGAGCTGCGATAGCGGTACTTTCTACGAAAATACGTGTCGACGCTAGTTCCGGGCAGGAAATCTAGCTGTGCAAAGCACAGAGGTATACCTGTTACCTGCAAACGGGCCCAAAGGAAGTACGAAGCAGCAGTACATTTACACTGCACATTGTTAATGTTTCGTTTCTACTACGTACAAACGACGTTTCTTCGGCTGTCGTTGTATTTAGTCACGATGAATACCAGTCGGGGGGGGCTGCCCTTTGTCACGTGTTCAACAAACCGCGCAAATCTGCGAGATGTCTCGGCCATGCCACTGCCAACAAAAAACAGCTGTGAAGAGTGAAATAAACTAGCCTACACCTGGTGGGTAGCACGGCAGCTAACAGTCACTAACAGACCTGCGCAGTACGAAGAACCGAATTGCGCCCCCTCGGCGAGAAAGCGCTTCCGTGACTCTTTCGCTCTATCTTCATATATGAAGCAGCATCCAAAAAGGAAGCACCCCACGGGTCGATGGTGCTGGCCTCGGTATCCTCCTTGCTTCCAAAGGCCTCGACTAAGAAAACAAAGTAGACGTTGGGCACGGGAGAGGGGGAGGGGGAGGCTGACTCACTTGTGGCGACGCAGTCTGCCGGAATCCGCATACGAATGCCTTACCTTTATTCTGAAGGCATGAACGACAGGAGCGACCAAGGGTGCGACGCAACCGAACCAGTAGACCCCAGTCATGAATCTTCCATTCACTGCGGGGCTGCTTCTAGGGGAGGGGGATGACTCCGCTATGTTTTCTGGGCAGGTTACATCATTCTATGGAGGATGCATCATTCTGTGGAGGAAAAATCACTGTAGACCCGAGCGTCGAGCAGGCGCAGCACAAAACGCTACAATCACGTCGGACTCACACACGAAAGACCGCACCACCACAAGAAAACGGCAACATGGTGTCTCACAACATCACGGAAAATCGGAGCGGATTCGCAAGGGGGCATGGGCTTTGCGATGTGTACATTAGCGAAGAATGCACCGGGTCAAATTTGTGTGTAGTATTCTTGCTCGTAACGACAGTACTGCAAACGAACTCTATACCGTCCCTATTATTGGCTATCAGGGATCACACGATAATACACATCGAGCATACGGCAGTACGTAGAAGGTTCAGAGTTTACGTACTGTATGGCGATACGAATTGGTAGTCAGGCAAAAGGAAGACGAATAGCTACAGGCGAAGCCGGCGAGCAAAGTACGACTACATACCGTTAGCTTGACCTTGGACGTCATCACATGCGAAGCCTTCGATTTACTATACCAGTGTGGAGCTCTTAAATGCGTGCTACAGTCGCGAGCCCAGGTGATGCCGGCGGTACAGATTCGCTGAAAGGGCTCAAAAACTAGACAGTATGTACACGTGACACGAGTACAGTATGACAAACACAATCCTCGCGATAGCCGGCGATTCGGAAGTGCTCGCCTACAACCGGGGCGCTATATACCAGTACCTCGTACGTATCCCATTTCGATCCAGGTTGCTGGCTGACGGGATATTCTCTGCCGCCACCGCCTTTCAGAAGGCCACAACGGACAGATCACGGTCATAGTCCACGGGGGCCGCCATGTGTTGAGTACTGGGCGCCGCCTCAAAGAAACGGCTCCTCAAACTATCCTACGTACGTACTCGTATCACCAACCAGACCACACCGCGGTAATAAAGCTACAGTAAATCGTTCTCCATGTTCATCACCTGGCTGCGCCTGGAGGAGCGACGGGAAACCTCTGGCGCTGAAACCCCCTTCTGCCACATTGGAAAACTGTCAAAGTTCAAACGCAGGCGGGGAACGGGCATGGTTTGTTCGAATGTACGAGTATCGTTCGATGTACGTACTATTGACTATACGTCGACGGCTGATGTTATACCTTTTTCATAATTAAAATATTCCCGGTTAAAAAATACCGGGTGCCGTAAAAGTGCGTGAGTTCGCCCAGGGCAGTGAGTTCGCACAGGGTCGGTAAGATCGCACCCCTGTGCGATAAAAATACCAGTTTGAAATGATTTAATTAGGTTTTCGCACACGGGACGGTGAGTTCGCACAGGGGTGCGAACTCACGCACAAAAAAAGATGAAACGCCACTCCGGGCGTGTGGTTCACGGGGTGGACAACCAGAGCTGCGACGGTTTCTGTGTTCGTCTCACAGGGCTCCACTGCCCGCGTATTGCAGTGTGGCAGTGCACACATAAAAATGGGACTTTCTTCATTATCGTAGGGTTAGGGTTAGGGTTAGGGTTAGGCTTGCTATGTACCTGGTATGAAACGTTCGCAGATCCTCGTGCCACAGCAGTACGGTTACAGGTAGTACCAGACGCAATGATTTGTTCACAGTTCGCACACGGCGGAGATATCACACAGGGGTGTGCGTTGACAGGACTAGTACTGTACCTACTATCGATGTGATTTAGTCAGGATGGTTCGGAGATATCGCACAGGGGTGTGCGCTAGAGGAGCAGAACCAAAATATTTTAACTAGGTTTCCGCCCAGGGGTCGCTAAGCTCGCACAGGGTCGGTGAGTTCGCACACATGTGCGATAAAATGCCAGTTTTTGAAATTATTTAAAAATCGATCGCACCCCTGTGCGAACTCACCCACTTTTTTACGGTACGTAGTCGGATTTCGGAAGGCGGATCTCGACCACGATGTTGGTGTGTGCTGTGTATCGAGGCCTGGTTTCGGTAAGGGGGTGTGAAAGTCGAGCGCTTTTCACGTCAAGGATTGATTCCTCCTAGTACTAGTGGCCGAGGCCGAGGCCGTGCTGTACCAGCTGCTGCTACGATGATATCATACCAGGTTTTGTACCGCTCTGTTAACAAAACGGAGCACTCTTGTCATGCGTAGCGGTAGGACGATTTTTCAGGATCGTTATTATTTGCTAAATCCACACGACAGCACGTTTCAATAGTAGAGCTATCGCGACAACAGCAGCAGTGATCTTTCGCAATCAACAACAACAGCGCTCACCACTGTCCGGACAGGACGTAGCCCGCCGAATCCGACGTGCCCAACAGCAAGGCCCATCTCCTCTACCACGACGTCATGCCCGGCGTGTTGGCGGATCGTCGCGGTTGCGGCGAAGACCGTAACCGCATGCCGCATCTTTCCCGCCATGGAACGTGCGGTGTCGCGAACTCGAAGGCCGGCGCCTCAAAGGCGGGCCACCCCTTGCCGAGGACGACCCACGAAGCAAGAGTCACCCGTTTGAGCAGCTCCTCCCTCCTCGTGCCGCTCTAACAAGCGGCTCCGATATCTTGTCGTTGTGCGCCTGCTAAAAAAGCAGCAAACAAACACAAACATTTCATCTCTCCTGTTTCCCCTGTTTGCCAAGTAGAAAACGCCTATGTTTGGTGCAGAAACCCCATGATTGACAAAATGAGAGAAAAAGAGACCATGTGTGTGCGTGTGAGAGCAAGGACAAGAGGGAGTGTGATCTCGAGGCAGGCTCGCGTGCAGTTGTGACATGCCTTACCTTTCTCCCTGGTGCCGAGAAGGGCGCTGCTTGCTCGGTCGTGGGGCATATCGTCGGTGCACCTACTGTTGGTTCCGACCAGGTGTTGGAGCAGCATCAACTTTGTTCTGGATAACGTGCTCCCAGCAGCACACCACAGCAGTTCGTAGCAGCCAGACTCTGTGGATGGGAAGGAGGAAGTGCCGCCGCAAGGCACTTGGTGGCTTTGACTGGCGGCGGTGCTCCTGACAATTCACGCATGGTAACGGGTGATGACACGCCTGGGAATGCACGCGTCAAAAGGTAAGCAAGGTGCGGACAGCAGTAGTGGTAGCAGAAGAAAGAAGAAGGTGGTCGTGGGAAGTGGCCCGAATTTCGAATTTCCTAATGAGCGGGCCTGGAAAATTGATCCTCAGCCAATCACGATCTCCAGCACCAACAACCTAAATAGTGACCTGATCGTACGCTGGTTGGTTGACTTTAATTTGCATTTTACGTCTCACGTCTTACGCCAGTTCGACCACAGCATTATTAATAGTAGAGCTTACTACTCACCAGGTATTCGAGATAGATTGCCCTGGGGGCCCAGGGCGTGTCCAATTTTCATTTTAAGGTACATTTGTAGCAAGAGGGGTTGGCCGAGAACACGCACACATGTTCAGCAATTGATGTTCAGAGGGGAAGCCGAAGTGAAGAAAAAACAAAATGTGGAAAATCCGGGAATAAGAATGAAGGAAAACATTGAAACGTATCATCGAGAAATCCAAATCCAGGTCTCGTCTATACCTCTCTCTCCCGTTCTACTGCAAGACTCCGGCATGAAGTCACACTATTAATAGTCGTTCTTATATAGTCTCCAAACGGCGTTGGTTAACAGCGGTCGTCAGTGCTCGCGGGAAGGCAACGCGGAGATCTGAGCCGTCGCTCGGCAGATTGCCGCTAGGTTCTCCCGTACCATTCGCAGCGACTCTGTCCGTCTTCATGTACACATATTTAGCAGGGCTGTTCACGGGTCATAACCCGACCCGCGGGTCGGGTCAAGGGGGTTTCAAAATGTCGCGGGTCGGGTCGGGTCGGGTCTATATGTTTTATAATATCAAGGGTCGGGTCGGGTCGGGTCAAGAAGTTTTGAAGTCTCGCGGGTCGGGTCGGGTCGGGTCGAAATATTTCGAAATCTCGCGGGTCGGGTCGGGTCGGATCAAGAACTAAAATCTCACAGGTCGGGTCGGGTCATGACCCGCGAGATACGGGTCACGTCACGGGTCTGGCCAATTTGACCCGTGGGTTGTTATATTCCGACCCGCGAGTCGGACCCGCAGATCTGACCCGCGGATCCACCACATTGCTCTTATCCGAGGGCCTCTGTCGTGCTGATACTCTTTTTTGGTCGTATTATTAGGTTAAAACACCGCCAAATATATATGTTCATGTCTAAGCCTATCCATACCCATTGCACCCAGGCCACATATCACTGCGGGGTACAGAAGCACAGATTATCTTACTTTCGAATTGTCCACCAGTGCATCGGATCCACGGGTCGAACCCGTGGGTCGGGAGAAAAAACCTCGCGGGTCAAGTTGACCCGACCCGCGACATGACCTGTATCTCACGGGTCAGTCGGAGCCTGGCGGGTCAGGTCG
>JBBMKB010044226.1:0-16165 GCA_037833945.1 Alaria marginata | reverse complement strand
GTCTCTATTAGGAGTAGGAACGGTGCTCCGTATAGAAAGGGGTGCGTGGTCAATGGTCAAATGAGTAAGGAAACCAACAAATGAGGACGCCCGCCCCCCCCCCCCCCCAGTGAATTCGACCGCTTGTTTCGGCTGGGACGGTGGGTAGGGGTGCAGCAGAACTTTCTGAGCTCCAACCATGAGGAGCTCAATATCTCGCCCGAAAAATGGCTTTGAAAAAGTTCGTTCGCGCATCCCGACCAACAGTTCTCTGCGCTACTACTGTAGTCCGAAAACAAATACACTTGCAAAATGATCACCCTAACCGGTAGTTCCTCACTTTTTGAGCCCCATCGGTCAGAAACGTTTGGCCCAAAAAGTGCAAACCCCTACCGTGGGATGTCTCTAGTTACTAGTGTAGGCCACTCGCGCCCTTGCCTCTGTACACTCGCCCAAAAAACGGACCGAATCTACCTGACTGGGGGGCGTTTGTGGCTCGCGACTTTTGTGATGGCGCATCCTAACAACAACCACAATCCCGTGATGGTGGTGCGTTTTCTGAAACCGAAACGTAGAAAAGCACGACATTGCAAATAGTATTGGGTAAGCCCTAAAAGAGATGTTTCTACCGTATGTAGCCTTGGCCGTTGGGCAGGGTAATGAGATCCTCAAGTGATATAGACGCATGCCATTAAACGGTATGGTAGAGGTGCACCATAGTTTTCCCGAGGATCCTCCCTTGAGGAGCTCTATACTATTAGTAAGTGATTTCGGGGGAAACAAAAATGGTATGTAAAAAAAGCCCGATAAACAATCAAATGACCTATATATATACGAATAGCAGGTAAACAACGAAAATTGCTGCGAACAAAAAAAAATTGAAGTTCCGACGATTTTTTGGAATAAGGAGCCTCGTCATTCCGAAATTGTCTCAAGAAAAAAGTGCGATAAATACTTACGTACGTCTATCGTACCTCGCGCCGGAGGAGCATCATAAAGTATCGGTGCTACCCCTACCGTAACACATACGCGAAGGCCGTTATCAAGACACCCCCCCCCCCCCGTTTGAGATGGACGCCAGCAGCACTATAGACGCATGCTAGGGTGCTATTAAGGGGGCACCAATTGTTTTCTGAGGCATCCTCACTTGAGGAGCTCTATACCGCACTCAACAACCGATTGGGAGGGAAAACAAAGTGCTATCCGATGAACAATCCCATGCCCTAGGTATGGTACACAATGATAACATATCACAACACAATATTAAATTATGACGATTTCGGGTTAAGGAACCCCATTACCATTGGGGTTGTGCAATGGCATTCGCTACATACATGCTATGGCGTCGTTCATCTGTTTGCGCCTTCATTTTTAGTCTCAAAGCCGCCAGCTTTTGGGTGAGGCGTGGAGCTCCCCAACCGAGGAAGGAGCCTTATAACACTTAGGTGTTGCCCTGCCGTAGCACATGCAACTACTGTCTCCGTCCCTTTAGGAGCAATGGTTCGACCCCCCTTTTCCTACGGAAAGGTTCAGGCCAAAGCACAAGCAGTGTTGTGGCGTCGCAGGTATTCCTAGTTTTTCTTGTTTTTGTGCCAGATGTTTGCATGCATTTTAGCAGTTGAGCACGAGTCCTGCTGCAGTGACGTTTTTTGCTTTTGGGCTTCCCCCGGTTTTGTTCTTCTTCCTGGTATTGCTCACGTACATTGTCTCATGGCAAACCTGCAATAACTAAAGACAAAACTCGATGAGATTCATTAGTGCGAGAAATCCTTTTTGTACTCGTGTTACCGCTGGCATTGGATCCCACCCGTCGCAACGTATTATGTCCTTTGACGATTATGTTTGCCCCTACATCCAGCCATCCGGGGTAAATGGAAGGACCAAGACGGGAGTGACACCGCGGGCTATGCTGACATGAATGAGGTCATCGAATACACCTTCACGGTAAGGGCAAACATCCAAGGGAGGGAGGGAGGGAGGGAGGGAGGGAGGGAGGGAGGGAGGGGTTGTGCATAAGCTTCCTTTGTTGTCGTTTTTCACGGCTTGGTGTTCTCCACACCCTGGATGATTCCTATGATACCAGACAATAGTGTTTACAATTGAATATGGAAGCGGTCAACTATAACGGGGGAGCGTAATTAATAGGGGACCAAATATTGGTAGTAAAAATAGAGAAATATATAGGTTTTTGTGTTCACCGTAGATCCTATTAACTTCGTTCCCCCGTAATAGTTGGAATGGTCCGGACAATTTTACTTTCTGGGAATCCTTTTGGATTGGTAGACAATGACGCCCATGCTGCACTACGCATCGTCGGATGGCAAACATAATGGCACTATTACGGGGGACTATAGTAAACAGTACCTACGGTACACGCAAAAACCTATTTATTTACCTATTTCTACTCACGATATTTGGTCCTATTTACTATGGCCCCCCGTAATGGTAATACAGTAAACAACGTTTAACCCTCTTTCCAGAATCACAGAAAAATATCCCGCATTAGTTCCAGGTCGTTGGTCCCCAGAAAGGCGCGTGCAGTTGTAAAGGGCTCACGAGTTGAATTGGGCTACACACGGGGAGGTGGGTCGTTCAGCATGCGGGCTGCACTCCCCAACGTCCAGGGGTTTCTCGCACGACGCATGATCGATACAGTTTTCTACGATAGATGCCTCGAGCAAAGCGAGTGTGTACCTTCTTAGCCGCCGCGTCTGCAGAGCACACGACGCGTGCTGCGATAGAGGTACTGTACCTTTTTTTGGCTGAAACGGTTTCTGAACGACGAGGCTCCTTAACCCAAACTTGTCGGACTCTCGTCCTTTTTTCGCAATTTTGTTTTGTTAAACCCCTAGACCATGGGATTGCTCATCGGGTAGCACCTTTATTTCCCCCCAAAATCACTTACTATTAGTATAGAGTAATATCATATTCCTCAAGTGAGGAGCCTCAGAAAAAAAATGATGTCATAACACCTCTACCGTACAACGCGTCACACTTACTTACCAGAGTGCCCCCCACGTGTCGGCATGAACCCCGGATAGTTTTTCTGAGCACACCAGCGTTTGTTCTCTCAAGGGGTGTCTAGACAAAACCCTCCCGCGTCCGAAGGACAACATTACTCTTAGTAATTTTATGTCGCTTCTGACAATGTGCCCGGTTATAAGTCATCCCAAGATCCCTATACGTAGAACAAACACTCGTGCCCTACCGCGGTAGTAGGCCCCTTCCGATTTTGATTCGACTCGCTTTAAAGTACAAGCCCGCCCTCAAATAAATCTGTTGTCCATTTTTTAAAAATATGTTCACAGACCCGATTCGTATCATTAACATTACAGGCATGGGTTGTACCGTATGGTCATCGATTGCCTTGGTAGGCAAGCCATCCGGCTGACGCTGCGCGGACAAGAACAACAATCCCTCGGCAGACCCGTGTAAACCCCAGATCTCGGTAGACCAGTATAATATCACCGGACACTACAAACCATCCGTATCCACCCATCTAGGAAATCCGGGGACACACCCAAGGTTTCCCCTGACCGCGTCCATAACCATCCCCTTAGGAACCCCGAGGATGTGCCCAGGATGCACCCGAACGATCGATAACATCAGAACCTAAATCCTTGACAAATATTCCCAGAAATAAAACAACACCCGTAGCAGAACCGCCATGCTGACTTTACTCGCGCGGTTGTACAAGCTCAGCCCAACGAAACGAGGTGCTTCGTACACGTTAACTCTCGTTGCCCTGCAAGGTGAGAGAAAACACCGGTAACGTAGATCTGGCAGCTATAAGCGTGTCTAGTCTTGGCATTGTGAGCGACTGTGGCACGTTGCGAACACTGGGCGTAGTGATAGGAAGGTTCATAGTCTTCAGACTACGATCATGCATCATACGAGTGCACCCTCACCCCTCCGCCTGACCTGGAGTGCGACCATGAACGATATGTCGATTACACGGCTGCGTGGAATGTCTTTGCCCTGCAAGGTGAGAAACACCGGAAACGTGGATCTGACAGCTGTAAGCGTGTCCAACCATGGCATCGTGGACGACTGTGGTACGTTGGGGAAGCTGCGAGCTGGGAGCCAGGTCTCGTGTGGAGGCAGTTACTCACTGACCTGGACGGACATCAACGCAGGGGTGAAGGAAAGCGTGGGCACGTGAGTTTACTCAATGTCGAGCCGTGTTACCGTTGTTGGATCTGCCGCGATGTTTCTGCTGTAATGTAGCGGCGTAGCTCAGAGCGTGCTTATTATACGCCTGGTACGATATAGTTTGGGATCAGCACAGCCTCTCTGTTGCGACTAGCCGGAAACTCTCACCCAGGGTTACTACAATCAACGCGGCACCTCGTAGCAGGAGGCTTGCCCCCATAAGGGACGCCCCGCAGGCGTCCCCCTTCTTTCTGGTTTCAGATTTCGAGTTAGTTCCAGTTACCTATGCTGGGGTACCTACCGGCCTTCCAACGAAATAACATAGTGACTGGTACCGGCCACTAATCAATCGTTTTTGATGCCCGTCGATGGTTAGCCCTTGGCCGTCGTTTATTTTCGCCCCGTCCGCGTTGGATGCCCGTTGCTCACGCCTGCTGAAATAGGAGTAGCACCCCTTTTTGGGAGGCTCCTTACTTGTGGAGCTCTGAACCGCACCCAGACACGACGTTGAGATACAACGGAAGTGCAACCGGATGAACAGTCCTATGGCCGAGGCATGTAATAGTAGCAAACAACGAAATCGTAGAGGTGGGTAAAGGAACTCGGGAAAGTGATCGGCAAACTCCAAACGGCAGCCTTTGGAAGCACCTTTTCGAACGCCGAAAACTACGCCAAGCTCACATAACCTGGGCGAATTCGCCCGTTTTTTTCTATTTGACGCTCTAAAAGGTGCTCAGAAGAAAATCCAGCCTTTTCCCCATCTTCTATTGTGCCGACCAAACGGAGGGGGGGTCCCTTCCACCCGTGCCTCAGCGTAGTAACTGGTTTGGATGTCGATCGATGGTTAACCGCTCACCGTTTGTTTTTGTTATCCCCCGTGTCAGAGTGACCGCAACAGGCCCAGGCGCCCTTGGTCCCACGACCGACTCCTCTACAGTGGAGGTAGAACTCAGGCCGCCTCCGTCCATAACGCTAGGTGAGGTAACGAAATAGCCAGTTTTTAGTCAGAGTTGAGTTCTGATATAATTCGATTCACTTCCTTGGCGTCACGAAAGGGTTCACGTAGTAAAGAAAGGTAAAGATAGGAGCAGTTAGCTTATCGATCGTCTGTTCCACGTCCGAGGGGGGGGCGATGCCGTCGCTTTTTCCCGCCACGGGTTGGTGTTGACGGAACTCCAGAGCTCCGTGTAAGAACGGGATTCCTCTGTCTTGACCCAAGCATACAAAGCATTGTCATAGCTTTTTAAAATTTGTTTTTTCGCGCACGACAGCCCTCCCTTAACCCTAACCCTAACCCTAAAACCAAAACCCTAACCCTACCCGATGGGAAGATTTGGCACAAGGAAAAACTAACTGAAAAAAAAATGACCATGTCAAATTACTTGGTGTTAGAAGGAGTTCCGTTCTTAAACGGAACTCCGGAGTTCCGTTTACCGGTTGGCCTGGTCTGGGTGCACAACATACACGGGGGTACGTAGCGCTTTTGGGCCAACATATTCCCGACTGCCGGGGTCTCCAAACTTAAAGAACTAACCAAGATTGTTGGAACCCCATTTGCGTTGTGCAGTCTTATTCCTTATATATGCCCAGGCCATAGGGTTGTTCAGCGGGTTAACTGTACACTGTTTCTGAAAAGTGAGGTTTTGGGTGAGGTATATAGAGTTTTTCAAGACATGAGGCCTCATACATGCTTGTCGCACCCCTCTACCATAGATAGCACGCGTCGTTGGAGATGATACTATTTTGCTAAGATGCTGGTTTAGACGGCTGCAGTGGTAGGCGCCCCTGCGACTGGTTTGGGTACGCAACAGCCACGCGCGCGCGCTGATGCATGCTACTCTAGGGGCGCCCCCAGGTTCGCGAGGATACCCACTAAAAGACAGACACCTTTTGAGCTAAATACATTTCTGGATTATGGGGCTCCTTAACCCGGAAACGAAGGAATTTTATTATTAGTTTGAAACATTGTTTGTTTGTATACCTAGGCCATGGGTTTGTTCATCGGTTTGAGTTTTCTGTTTACATCAAAATGACTTACTAATAGTATAGAGTAATATAATATTCGTCAAGTGAGGAGCCTCAGAAAAGAGTGGGTTCCCCCTTAATAGTGCCGTAGCATGTGTCGAGATTTATTCGTCGCCTTGAAACTGATTGTGGCAACCCAACGAGCGACCCCATAGACTAGGTAACGACCAAGCTGTACAATCGTCTGGAATGGTGGTTGTTGCTTGCCGGGTGGGTTACTTGGGCGGTGGCTATTTATTTCCCGTAGATTTCTTCATAAGCTTTTGCCTCACGTGATTTCAAGCCAACCACATCCCGAAGGGGAATCTTGTAACACATTATATATAGCATTGTAAATAAACAAATGGCATTCCATCGACATGATTGGGTGATTCATCTCAGCCGAGGAGCCTCGTCAGTCATACATATTTTAGGGATAGAAAATTCACCTGGTGGTCACCCGCCGTCCGCTGCTATGCTTTTCTTTTCTCCCCGGCCACAGGCGTGACGGGCTTGTTCGTGGACAATCCGGAGTCTAAAGACAACCTGGCATCTGCCGGAGAAACCATCGTGTAAGATTATAGTACTCTGTACGAACGTTTTGTCTCTTTCTCATTATATGATGGTTAGGAAAACTTTGCAAGATACGTATAGTAACTAGAGCTGTGAGTCGGTACGACTTTAGTCACCAACTAATTATTAGTCGGACTAATAGTTACCAGGTAGTCGTTTCCTGGAGGTGCCGACTATCCGACCTGTTGGGTTTCCATACTTATAAGAAGGCTGCTTAACGCGGGATGCATTTGTTCCTTTTGTGGGGCGGGGCCGCCTCGGCTGGGGGGAGCTAATGTGGCTCGCTTCGCTCGCCCGACTTAAGCCGGCAAGTCGGCTGGCCATCAGCTGGTTTCGCCAGCCAACTTGCCAACTGAAGCCAGTTAGTTGGCTAGCAGCACCTACCGATCAGTTATTCGTCGTGAAATCCTGCCGACTCACAGCCCTAATAGTAACCCTATTTCCAGTAGTGCCGGTGCCCTGAATAGTGCCGGTATACTGGGCTGGCATATACCGGCACTATCGGGAGCCCACCACTGCATGATACGACCGCAGTTATCGCTATGCCTGGGCTCCAGAGGGGTTAAGGGCTGGACCATGGGGTGCATTTAGCGTCCAGTAGGGGTCGTGGTTGACACTGTCAAGTCCGGTCGTAAATTGACCTTCTGCGCAATTGTTAGCCGTGCGTGACTCGTAATCTGCGGGCAAATGTTTTGAGTCATCCCACGGTAGGGGTGTAGCAATAAGTCCCTGAGCTCCTGACATGAGGAGCTCAATATCTCACCCGAAACATGACTTCCGAGATTTTCGTTCACACAACCCGATCAACATGTCTATCCGCTAGTCCTAAAACAAATGCACTCGTAAAATATTCATACCAACCGGCAGTTCATCACTTCAGAAGCTCAACCGGCCAGGAACGTTTGACCCCAAAAAGTGCAACCCCTACCGTGGGATGACTCTTTTTTGTTGTCGCTCGTGATGTGATCTCACAGGTATACTGCCATAGTATCGAACAGCGGACACGCCAGGCTTTTCGATGTCCGAGTCAGAGATCAGTCACTCGTCTCAGGTACTCCAACCGGTCGGTTCCCGGTAGCCTTAATTGGTCAAACTCACACCTAACGCAATCTGTAATCATACTTCGTGCATAGGCGTCTTTGGAATATGTTTTCCCTTGCTTTTCCTCTTCTTTCTTGGGGGTTTTGTGAGTAATCGGAGTTGAAGCTCATGCTACACATTGTCAGACGGCACCCCATATTGATAATGATTGAATGAAGCATGAGTGCATTGCCGTCATCCTTTTCTGCCCGCGGCAATCTCGTTTAGATTATAATTTCAAAGTTCCTCAGGCGTTCGCGCACTGTCACTGATGATGCAGTAACATACGGTGTTGTCTGTGACATGGTCTTATCCGCATACGCACTACGAGTACCGAGCCTCTCATAAGTAAGAGCACCACACACAGTAGTTTTAGTCTAAACATCAAGGGGAAATACGAATTGAGACGAAGTTAGTGTAGGACGCACCCTTTCTCAAATAATAACTCTAGCCTAAAAACAATATCTCGGCTTCTTTTCAAAGGTCCGGTTCCGTATGGAAATTAGCATTTTGGCACCATTCGTAATTATCATGTTGACACATACAGTTGATCATAGTATATCATGCCAGTACTCTACTAGTGCGTCTCTAAAACGCACCAAAGCGCCTCCTGCCCTCGCACGAAAGCGTCTCCTGCCCTCCGCGTTCGCTCAAAACTGCAGATTTCCCGCCCCCCCTCATTTTGATTCCACTCTATTATCGGCTCCTGCGGTGTATAGGTCCCCGCGGGAGTTCAAGGTTCGACTGCGATGAGGCGTTCTTGGGCGTTGGCGGCAAGCTATCCTTGGCCGTTGGTGACCGCGTCGAATGCACCATAACCTACGAAATTACACGTGGCGATGTCGTCAACCGAAAAAAGGAGAGCAGCACCACCGTAACAGCCGTGGATGTGTACGATCACCGCGTGGAAGCGACCGATATGACGATCGTTCCTCTCGAGCAGGTGATATGATATATGCTTGCCATTTTTTGACAGATTGTTGAGATGAGAAATGAGGCTCTCGCTCCCAGGGGGGCCGCCACAAACGCTGAAACCAGTAGGCGCTTTTTCGTTTCTAGTAACTGAGGATTGGGACGTGTTAGCCGCGATATTTCAAGTTTCTACTGCGACGAGGCGTTCTGTGGCGTTAACCGCACGCTGCTCCTAGCTGTTGACGATGGACTGGAATGCCCCATAACCTACGAAATTATGCGTAATGACACTGACAACCGTACAAAGGAGAGCAGCCCGACCGTAAGTTCTTCGGATTGGTACGAGCACAGTGTGGAAGCGAAAGAAATGTCGAGCACGCTGCGCTCGAGCAGGCGATGCATTCTTGCCAAAGTTGACGGATTGTTGATAACAGACGCGCTCGGTCGTAGGCACACCTCGGACATATCAAACCCCATATATATACTCTAATCTAGACCGTGAATCTGTTTATATGCTATGGTGTGCAAGACCTGTGTACCAGTAGTACAGATCCAACGCAGGAAAAATGTGCTACAACATGCAGGTCATAGATAGGGCTCCCAACCGTCAACATGATCTAGGCAATGCAGCTCATATACTGTAGACCAGGGATCTGCCTGCTTTTGGAGCAATATATCATGGGTGGAGATCTGATGTGTCCGACTTGTAGTCGTAGGGGTATTGGGCAAGGCTACGGTGTTTCTTCGAATTATAGTATTACAACCCCGTTTCACTTGTTAATAGTGTAGGTCACTCACGTGAATGGCTTTACACCCCGATCAAAAACGGACTCAAAACAAGTTCTGTTGGCGCAGCGGAAATAAACAATACTTGTCATGCAGTCGACGGTATGCGTTGCCCCGCTGTTTCTCGGTGTACTTCGAGTTCCTTATGATGACGGAACATGCTTGTGTTTTACTTTGTACAACCGCCTTGAACCGCTTGTGGCACAAACACACAATACACTCCCATGGCAGCGGGGCCTATGCTGAAAACGAAAAGTACACGAGGCTACGATTACACATAATAGGGTAACCACAACGGCGAGCCCTAAGGGTGAGCCTCCTGCTGTAGGCCTGGTTTATCGCCACACACGAACTAAACCAGCAGCAGCGTTTATAAGAGTTTGTATTGAGGCAGTTCGGACCCCTCTTCCATGGTGTATCTTCGCGCCGGGATAACGCATGCTCATATTATATCATATATACGTCAAGTCGCCGAAAGAGCGAGCTCGTGAGAGGGGGAAATATTCGAAGCAAATAGACGAGAAGCGGGACTGCTGAGCCCTCTGGACGAAACAAATGAAGGAACGTACCGGGGGGGAGAAAGGGTGGCACCTGTGACCATCGCTCTTGTCCAGGAGACGGAAGGTACAGTGACAGTCGAAACAAAAAATAGTGTAAAGGGGCACACCACAGTGAGCATGTACCCCCTACGCGAACCGCACCCCCCCCGCTATTAAAACGTTCTTCTGCATATGCGCCTATCATTTATCAGTACCTTTTGCGTTTAATACACCGCCTCCCCGAATCCCGAACACAAATGCCGGGATTATTAACCAACCCCCCTTGTCCCCATTACCCTTCCCTTTCACTCAACTTTGTTAGTTTGGGTCCCTCTCCCCTTCCCCGTTGCGTTCCTGTTTCATTTTATTTATTGTTTTCTTCCAATTTCTTCTTTCTCTTTTTGTTTTAGCTCCTAAATCCTAGATCTACCTCTGTTTGATGTCTGGTTCGGTTTGTTTTTTTCTCGAATTTCGCCTCCGGGTTTCCTCGATATTTGCTCCGCTACCCTAGGTTGGCTCCGTTCGGCTCGAACTAACGCACACCTACATCACAAAGGGTTCCCACACGGCAGCAGCAACACCAGACGACGAGGTCAAATACGTCTACACCATCACCAACAGCGGTCTGCTAACGCTGTACGACATCTCCATGCGAGCTGAAGCCCTTGCTAGGAGCGGTGCACCCATCGATTGCGTGGATACCAACGGTCGGCTTGTTGGGGGATCGAGCGCGGGGAGCGCGGTTGCGCTTGCCTCCTATCGCTTCAAGGGGTTAGCTCCTGCCGCTTTTATTACGTGCACTGCAACGAGCCGCGTTTCCCAGAAAGAGGTGAAAGCGCAGACACTGAGGCGTCAGGTTCCTAACCCTAACCCTGACTCTAGCCCTTTTTTTAAAAATGTAATGGGGGCGACGTTGGAGATTTCAAAGTAGTGAAGTCGGGTTTTTTCGTCGCCTGGCGCGCGTCGTAGTCGTCCGTAAACTCGCGCGTTTTTCTACGCGACAACCTACTAGCAGCGTTGATTTGATACATTCCTGGCGGGGTGTCTCGTACCTCAGCCAGGGTCATAAATAAAAACTGATGAAGACATGCACTGTACTGCAGGCCACTGCTTTGCGTCAGACGCCGGGTTTAACACTTTCGAACGGTACCGTATCGGTATCATGTTTTAAAGACGATAAGGTGAAGTGTGATAATCGACTCACCGCATGACTTACCACACGTAAACCAAAACGCAGATCAATGCCGGGGTGAAGGAAGACCGTGTCAAGGCCTTTGCACACTACGAGAAGAGCACCGGTTCTTTGGGGCCGGATGCTATCGAGAGCGCGCCTGCTTTGTCGGCGGTCCCCCTCCTCCAGGTGACGGAGTCAAACCCGGTCGGGGCTTTTGAGTGCAAGGGTAAAGTAGAGCAATACTACTGCGGTAAGGGTGACATGTTTTGACCGAGCCTATTTATGATTTGACGCGGTTGTTGTTTCTAACTAAAACAAATACCCAATATCGTTGTGTTTTCCAATAGCATTCAACTTTGCGACTAGACCATGGAAATACTCTTGGGTTTGCACTCTCAGTTTTCCCCCGCCGAAAGCTTTTGAGTAGGGATTACAGCTCCTCGAGCGTCTTTGCTCCTATAGGCCACGGGATTGCTACTTACTAATAGTGTTATTTGATACCAGTATAGTGTTATACTATTATACTGATTAAAGTAGCATGCGTCAGCAGTAAAGAAAACAAAATTCAACTGCCGACGACATGCGTTCCAGTTGACAGGGTGACTCGCATTCGAGTGTTTTCACCTGTCAATCAACACTGTATATATTTCTGGAAATTAGGTAGATTCGTTGTAGATCTGTAGAGTGACGCACATTCGAGGTTCGCCACCTTTCCGCCAATCCATACGAAGTAAGCTGTTCTAACCTATCCGTCAATACGATGTGTTTTTTGTCACCTACCTGGTATCAATCAGCACCACGCAATCCTAAAGCTCTGGAGTTTTGCTTTGTTGTTATTTTTAGATCGTCTCAAGGGTAACAGGTAACCATTGCCACCACACATTATCAGGTGGCACCGTGGGTGCCGACGTGATCCCTACGGCATGTGGGGGAGATACGTACAGCGAACGTCATTCTCGTTCAATATCCATCACTACTCGTAACCCTTTCGCACTCGTTTTTAACCGTTTCGTAACCGTGTTTGACCGTTTCGTAATCGTTTTTAACCGTTTCGTAACCGTTTCGTAACCGTTTCATAACTGTTTCGCAACCGTTTCACAACCGTTTCTCGTCGGACATACTTTGTTCATGCGACGCCAAACCTTAACAGGCGCCCATCATCATCATCAAGAACAAGCCACGGTATAAACTATCCGGTTTAGCAAGGGTGGGAGAACTGATTACATTCGAGGCGTCGGCAACGAATAGAGGAAACGTGGACGTTCAAGATGTCGCCATTTCCAACGGGTTGCTCAAGAATGCTGACGGTGAGATCCTGACTTCTACGTAGCTGTGAACTGTGAGTTGTGGTTTCGAAGAACACCGTTCGTTGTAGAACGGCACTTGTGACAAGGTTTAACCAAAACGAGGGGGAGAGTCCCTTACTTTCGAGGCGTCGGCAACAAAATAAAGGGACGAACGTGGACGTTGCTATTTCCGACGAGCTCTGTTCAAGAGTGCTCACGGTGAGATAAAATATATCTTCTACCAGTATTCAATAGCTGAAAACGTTGAATTGTGAGGAACACCGGTAGAACGAAAATTGTGACACATGCTCGTACGATAGGGGCAGCAAAACACTTTTTGGCCCAAAAGGGTGGAGAAATCGGGTTTGTTTCGAGACCTCGGCGACGCTTCTCACTCGAGAGGCTCTATACCTTACTTTATTGCCGAAAAACGTTTATTGAGTAAACTGAAAGTGAAACCCGATGGCCAAACTCATGGCCCAGGCACAAACAATAGTCATATTGCCAAACAAGAACGGATTTCCGACGATTTTGGGTTAAGGAGCCCCGTCATGCAGAAAATATGTTTGCTAAAAACGTCCTGCCTCTGTCGTAGCACGCGTTTCGTCGTTTCCGGCAGGCTATTCCACCGTAGAATCTTGAGCTTCCACCTGTGAACTGTGGTTTGTGAGGAGCAGCCCATCGCGGTAGAACGGCGTGTGTTGCTGCGTGTGAGATACATTAATCCATCACTAGAAGAACTCGTCCGCGACTGGCGACACAGTTTCCCACTCTCTTCGTTTATTTTCGTAATGGTGTTAGATCTTGCCTCTTGAACGTCAAAAAGGAGGCGTTGAGTCATCCCACGGTAGGGGTGCAGCAATAGGCCCCCGAGCTCTTGACATGAGGAGCTCAACATCTCATCCGAAACATGACTTTCAAGATTTTCGTTCGTGCAACCCGATCAGCATCTCTACCCGTAGTCCTAAACCAAATGCACTCGTAAAATTATGATACTAACCGCTAGTTCCTCACTCCAGGAGTTCAACCGGCCAGGAACGTTTGAGACCTAAACGTGCAACCCCTACCGTGGGATGACTCCGTTATATACGGCACGTGTTCACGACCATCGCCAAGCGGTTCAAACTATCCTCTTGCCGACATGGAGATAAGCCTCGCGCGAAAGGGTATAGACCACCCCGGTCCACAGCAGATAAAAACTAAGCCCACACACGCCGTTACCCTGCGACGGTGTCGGGTGCTTCTGACGCCTAGTCGTTGGCTCGTTTGCGCCGTGCAGCACCTTCGCTTACTGCCATGCACTTCATACAGTCCTACCGATGTAAGGCCTTGCCTCGAGTGGAACATTCGATCACGCCAGTTTGGCGCAGACAAAATTAGCCGTATGTATGTTGTGACGCGTGCTACCATAGACGTAGCACCCGTTTTGGCGGAAGCGGTTTCCGAAAGACCGAGCTCCTTAACCGAAAAAACGGTCGAAACTTCATGTTGTTTTTTGTGTCAAAAATATGTTTCGTTGTATACGTAAACCGTGAGATTGTTCACTAGGTAGCACTTTAGTTTGTCCCCAAACAATTTGATTGTTTGGGAGAGGTATCGAGTAATACTCTTGAAGATACTCTTCAAGGGACGAGCCTCAGAAGGCAAAAAGCAAATACTATTGGTGTTATTATGCTCATGAAAGTACCATGTGTCTACGAGGCTTTCCCTTGATTGTATCCGGTGTAAGCCCCCCCTTACTCACGCCTCTACCCGTCTGTGTCAGGTGCTTCTGCCCGCTTAGACTGCGGCAACGCCGGTGTCCCTGTTCGCTGGCGAGTCGGCACCTCTTTTGATTGCAGCGGTACGTACGCCCTCACGCAATCGGACATCGATGCTGGCTTCGTCAACAGCACCGCAAGGTGAAAACAATCATCATATGTCATCGCACGGTATGGGTTAGGGGTTGCACTTTTTGAGCAAAAGGTTTCTGACCGATTGAGCCCCTCAAGTGAGGAACTGCAGGTTCGAATGATACATTTTCGAGTATGTTCGGGGTGCGCGAACGGAGGTCTTCGAAGTCATGCTTGTGGTGAGACATTGAGCTCCTGATGTCACGAGCTCAGACACGTATGCTGCATCCCTACCTCGGGACGACTCGTCACCGAGAGCAAGGGTAAACCGCGTGTGACCCATTGCCTACCACGCCACCGCATCGTCTCGGCCTCATTTTTGTTTTTGTCTGCAGCCTTATTGGCTACCCGGTGTCGGGAGGGTTCGTCGCGAACTCCTCGAGGGCGACGCAGCCGCTCGAGCGAACTGGATCCTTATCGGCCAAGGCGGTCTGCGTGGCTTTGGACTCTGACGGCATTGCCGGTGACTCCGCGGGCGACAGCATCAAGTACACCATCGACCTCGAGAATACTGGCACCACCACGCTGACTACGGTTAGCATCACTAGCGCATTGCTGCGCCAGCAGCTTGAAAGGTATTTAGTGACTGAAGCGAACATCTCTAGCCCTGCATTGCACACTCGGTGGTTTGATAGGTAGAAGGTTGGCTAGCGTTGAGTTCCGCCGCCAGCTTGCAAAGCATTGATGGTGGATATTGTACGTCTGTAGCATTGCTTCGAACCATGAGCTTGAAATATATATGTACAAGGTCGGCTGGCGCTGCGTCGTGCAATCGGATATACGTTGAATGGTATGATTCGTACGTTCGACCATTAATAGTGTGAACGTCTATGGCACTGCGTTGCACCATCCGTTTAAACGGTTGCAGTTTGCGGGAATCCCAGGTGCCCTGCTCATGGGTACCCCACTTACTTGAATGTTGCGCCGTTTTCTTTAAAGTTTGATTTATTTGAAAGCCATTAAAATTGAGGTCATAGTTCGTTGCTGTGGCCGTATCAAGAAGGGACTCCCCACACACTGCGATACTTTGCAGACTTTACTCGTTTAGTTGTAGGTATTGAACTGTGAGCTAGACGCAAAAGCCCGTTTCATGCACAGTATATACTTCACGGGCTCCGCTCATTAAGTTCCAAGGCGTTCGACAATGAGCGAAACGTGACGACGTGCTCCACAAACTATTTTGCCGATTTCGGGTAAATCCTATGCTGAACGCGTACCTGAAGCGGTGTCGAAATGGAATATGTCTGTCTGTTGTTGCGGCAGCCCGCCCCTCTGTTGCTGAGACTACGGACCGGGGTGTTGAATTGTACGTGTGTGCCCCTTGCTGCGGCCGCCTACGCCTACGTTGTTACTGATGTTACTTGCTGATGGGTTGAGTTGCACGTGTTTTCCTCTCTTTTTTTGTGTGCAGCGGCCACTCTGATGCGAAGGTTGTCTGCAACCCAAGACTGAAAGGCTTGGCGCTTGCTCCGCGGGATACGGTTACATGTTCTGCCGTGTACGAGGTAAGATTATTAGTCTTACAAACTTTTATTAGTCTTGCCAAATCCCAAAAATAGTGCAATAGGACCCCCCCACCCAAGCAGAGCAGTCAACGAATTCAACATATAGTCTCCCCCCGCAAATATCAAGTAAATATTTAACCCCCCCCTCCCCCAATTCAAGGTAGGAAAGACGCGGGACTAACAACGTACTGCTTCTTTCTAGATGCACGAAAGGCCTATGACACAGTATGGAGAAACGGGCTGTGGAAAAAGATGTGGGAAATTGGGATCAGAGGAAAGATGT
>JBBMKB010044115.1:5644-16168 GCA_037833945.1 Alaria marginata | reverse complement strand
GGCCTGATGCTCGGGTTAGTGCTGTCGAGTCATGATGCAACATGCGGTTGGTGTCGATCGCTATGCTCCTAGTAATCCGGCATATATGTGGTACATTTGCCGCGGTGCCTGTTGGCCCCGTCTAATTGGACAGAATAGACGCGCCCACGCGTCAAAATCATGGCGCGTCTTAGGCCAACAGGGAATTCACAGCCTCGTAGACAAACTGGAGTAGTCCAGTCCTGCCGACCCCTTGCTTGTTTAATTCCCCTCCCGCGTCGAAACATCGACATTGCCAGCGATATCCCGGAGAGCCACACGTAGACTAACAAAGTTATTGAGGCCGATCGTCTGATGCTGGTTGCAAGCACGCCATCAAGTGGCATGTCTTACAACAATCGCCTACCCTTGAGGCTGGCGTCGCCTGACTACAGTACATCGCTTGTTTCTACTTGACGATCCGGTGTGGGTGTGTACGCAGGCCAACAACGCAATCGCGAGCGAGTACACCGGGACATACTACCTTGACTCGAACATCCACATCACGAACGGTGCCACATTAGAGATCGACGGCGACGTTTCTACATCGACTGGCGTCCAAGTACTTCTCCTGGTAAGAATGTTCAGCTGCAAGTATTGATATATCTTCTCCTGGTAAGACTGCTCAGCTGTACAAATATTTAAAAAAAAAATGGAATAATGCAGTGCACAGCTGATCCAGGGAGATGTTGTGGAGCTCTACTCGTGACGCTATGATGTGTAGGTGTGTGCCTACCAGGTATCGTTTACGGAGCACGAACCACGCGTTGTTTCTTATCATTCGATTGTCGGTATGGGCGAGCGCGACCCGGTGCCCCAAGGTTTGGGGATGGCTGTTAATAGGAATGGCTTAATGGCTTGCGTGTGTCCTTCCCGTGCTACCTGTTCCATCGTGCACTACATCAGCGCATGCTATTTAAAGGAGATGGGCTTGAGTTGGTGTGGCATCCACTAAACATGGTTGGTGCGGAACCCTATTAATAACATTGGGCAGTGTTAGATCTAGCCATGGTTGCAAGCAATGGGACATCCAATAACGAACGGTTGGTGTGATATCCAGCACTGGTTGGTATCACACCCAATCCAACTGACATCTTGTTAACTCATGCGACAATATTAGCGAAGGCTGTAAGCCGCGGTATACGCCCGAACAAATTGTACAGGAAGCACCCTTTACCCTTTCGAATGTACCGTATGGATCCGTACATCTGTCTTGACTATTCTTGACGCTCTATTGGGCTGATCACGCAGGCGAGCAACCCCTTACTCGTCGACGGGGACTCCCTGAACGTTCGTGCCCACGGAGGAAAACTGGTCATCAGAGACACCAAGATATTTTCGTGGGATATTACGGCTGGAACCTACGACCTCGATCCCTACGACGGCCGAGCGTAAGTGACACAGTATGGGTTCCTTCTTACAACGGGGGGTATTCCCTAACTTGAGTTGTAAGGCGTAACATTAGAGTCTAAAATATTGATAAAAGCTTTACAACCTACGATATAAAGTAGCACTTGCACAACATCGGTGACATGTATTGTAAATCAACGTGGAACCCGAAGGAACCGTTTGGGCGCCCAAGCACGTGATTCAAATGGCGGCCCCCTTGTTCCCGGCCTGTTTCAAGATTTATGTTTCCGAATATTTCTGTCTCAAAGCCATTTTATAAACCACGAGGTACTGTAACACGCACACAACATTGGTGAAAAATCTTTGGAATCAACGTCAAACCCGAAGTAATCGGTATGCAGCGCACAAGCACGTAACTCAACGGTGGCCCCCCTGTCCCCGATCTTGCATGTTTTTGTTTACGACGGATCGGCAGTCACATTAGCGCGTTGACTGAGATCATCACCGGCAGAGATATCGACACATGCCCCGGTGACACCAGGGCCGGCGAAGCAGGCTACAGCACCGGGCAGGCGCTGTACGACAAAGGAACAGGAATCTTGGACATCTTCAGCTCCGAACTCGGATGTAGGGAATTACGCCGACTTGAACTGTCGCCATAGTGCTTATTCTGCTTATTTCAAGTGTTGTCGGATGTAGAGGATTTTTCCAACTCTAATTATCGTCTAAACGCTTCAAACATAGCGGTACTCCTTCACAATATGTTGGTGATATATCACAATAAGGTGGTGATATACACTACTGTCGTGCGGGGTCCCATGAGACACGACGTAGTTGCGGGGCCTGCTCGTGATAAGACTTTGTAAAACAATTTACTTGATTTTCCCCCGTCGTGATGAATGGACTGTCGAAGGCCTCCTCTTGGTAGTTAGTCGTGGGGGATTGGCATCAAGCTCAATGTGCTACTCTTCTCTCCACGTTAGAAAGGTAAACACGGGATGCCCACGATTGTGTTCCAGTGCGCGCATTGCCAAGAACCTACCAGCTGAGCTGCCAACTATCTAAGCCCGCTGCACGGGTAGGATGATAGCCAAGCTGAGTTAACGCTCTAACGGAAGATACTCGCGCACGGGGCCCACACGTTTTCTTTCCAGACCTCGGGTACAGTGCGAGCGAATCATACGGGATTTCCTACAAGGCCCGAGGCCTCTGCAAGACCCTGGAAAACCTGGATATATTCGACGACGATCAGGCCATCACCTACGCGGTGTACGGAGATATTGACAACTCACACCTACACCACAATGTGAGCGGACTAATAGCGAGTATGCCGAAATTTTCTTGGTTCCGCTTCCGGCATGGGGTGTTCTCACGACGACTCTCCGGCGAGATTGAGGCGTCACTACTGTACATTAGGTACAACCAACAAGAGGATTAGGGTGTGTCAGGTACCAGTTACCGCACAGCAGCCAACTAGACAGCTTGAGCTGGGTCCATACTACTGTAGTAGTAGTGATGTCCAGTCTGTTCTGAATACCTCGGCAGAACGTGTAGAATATTCCTAGCCTTTGGTACGTTTTGGAATGCTGGAGGTGTCGCGGTTTCTAATTATCATCATGCCTTCCCGGTGATGTCTTAATACCTGGTATTGGTCACGCATGTGTGCGCCTTCGAATGCGTGCAGTTTCTACTGTTGCTTACACCCGTTCACATGAAATCGCGTGCATAGTATGCTAGCGCTACATTGTCATCGTATAACGGGATGACAAAAAACCGCAGCTTCTACATATGATATGTTCCATTCCAGCTTCGTACTAAGTCTTCAGCGGAAACAGTAGCCGTAACCTTGACAGGAAACCGAATGGGGCAATGCAAAGTTCTTGCTTGACGGAACCCTCAAGGGCAAGCGATCCAGGTTACTACACCACGCAGTGGAAAACATAACACAGCTTTTCACGCACTCAAGAATACGCGGGTTATAGTCAATGGCATACAGCATTTTCGCACACTAAAGAATGCGCGGAGTATTGCATGGACCATCGATCATCGGAACCCCGTCTTGCTTGGTTTGGCAGTGGTTCGGGCACTACGCATTCGGTCACCAGGGGGGCAGATGGACAAACAACGAGGTCAACGATAACTTCGGCTACGGTTTCGACCCCCATGACGACAGCGACTTCGTTGAAATTTCCAACAACAAGGTAAGCACTGGAGCCGTTGGCGTCGCGCCAACCGTTCGATATGCCGACAGTCAGTGGTGATCGAAAGCATATCACGTAGTGTGGTCACAATCAGATCACAAGGTTGTACTTTATTAATAGTGTCTTACAGTAAGGGCAGCAGCACGGTAAGGACAGGAGCTGCCTCACCGGCCCGTAGCTATGCCGACAGACAATCGTGATGAACAATATATTGATTAGTGATCACGAAAGGTGGTGTCACAACCACATCATAAGCAGTGTCCCATGTCAACGCACCTCAATCGCTTTATTATTAGTGAGAGCGACGCATCGACAATTCCAAGAAAATGAGGGGTGATGGTTGTGGTGCATCGACGACCCACCGGTGATACGCGGTCCTCGCCCAACGTTTTTCCTTCTCTAAGCGAAGGCTGCAGCGAATATCTCCGAGAAATATTGTGTTGTGCTCTCTTACAGCAGTATAAAAGTTTCGTCCGCAGCACCTTGCCGCATTTCCGAGTGTATGATATTTACTGCTGTGCTGTTTACAGTAGTAAAGCTACGAGATTCTCATACGAATCTGTTCTCATGCCTACCTCTCGCTGCGCCCGGTCATATAATACCATCCGTCCGTGTGCGTTTGTTGTCGCTCCCTCGTTTTGTCCACCTCCATCGCGTTGCATTCAAATGCATCATGTGCGGTGGACACTTTGAACCACAATCACGCGATGGGCCTCCAAAGGTGTACAACAACGGCGACCACGGCATCAGTGAGTCGACACGTCGAGAGCGATATGCAGTCAACTGTAGAGCCAGTACGATGTCCGGCGCGACCGAAACGGTGCATGTCGCTCCTTCTGTGTGCATATATACGGTTTAGGGTAACTCCTTCAAACGATACAGCATACCAGGGTACGGTTTAGGGTAACTTCTTCAAGAGATACAGCATACGGTTTAGGGTAAATCCTTCAAACGATACAGCATTCGGTCGGAAAGGTCATACTCGGACATGGTTGAAATCCCTATGATAGGGGAGACCGTTCTCAGCAGAATCTCGGAACGAGTGTGACAAAGGCATGCCCGCGATGGACACTGCGATTTTCAACCGCGGATGGATGCTGACCTCACCCCCAACCCTGTCTTGACGTCTACGTGCGCGCTATCCCTTCGATCCGGCGCTGGTTGTGCTGACCGCACCTTGGCAACCTCCCCCCTCTTCTCCCTCAACGGTTATCTTCCTTGATATCACCAACGGCTATCTTCCTGTTCCTCCGACTGAACGCTAACAGTCGCTTCGAAGAGATGTACGGACATCATCATCTCCAACAATGAGGTGCGTGTTTTGCTCGCCAGTGATCATTCTCCCGTGGTCGACCACAGATGTGCCATCGTAGTTAAATGTAGGGTGTTCCCACAGGACGTGGGTGTTAACATCCGAGAGGCGCATCATTAGGAAGACCATTCTAGAGCCGCGCCAACAGCCTTAAATATTGATTATCTCTTGTAACACTCGGCGAAGTCAGTTCGACTTACTACGCTTTTTCTTTGGCTGTAGTGGAGCTGCCCGTAGGCTCGAGTAATCGATTATACGGAGATGTTGCAAACGATCAGATCAGGTTTCTGTTGTTCAGTGACATCATTTTCAGCGGAAGATTCGCTAATTTCCGACGGATAGATCAAGGCATCCTTTGCAGCCTCTTGGGTTATACGCACAAATTCTTCGATTCTTGCCTTGAATGTGTTGCTCGTAGGCTCGAGAAATCGGTTATACGGAGACGTTGGGAACTATCAGATCAGGTTTCCTTTGTTCGGTGACATAATTTTCAGCGGCAGGTTCGTTCGATTCTGACGGACAGATCCGGGCATCCTTTGCAACCTCTCGGGCTATCCGCTATCTTCTTCGATTCCCACCTTCAAACTTGAAACCGTTGTTGTTGAGTCACGCTCTATACTTCGCTCATCTTGTCTTGCTTGCCTCGAGTCATGCGTATTCGAGCGCTGCCGGCACGACGAAAAACTGGCGCCGCAGGCCATTTCCTACAAAAATATAGAACTCGAGGGGTGCGGAATTACTTTAATCCCTGGTGGTTGTCGTAATGGAATGTTTACGTTTGTATACTAACATGTTGGACGGTATGGTATCAGGTTCCAACTGAGGTACCGGGTGGAAGGTTGGTCGATTACCCGACCCAGCTTTGAAAATTAGAATGTATATTATGTGTATCACACATAGCTTGCGAAGTGAGTTTCGACGAAATCCTCGATCTCACAGCTGGAGTGTTTTTATACTGTAACTTTTTATAATATGTAATAATATGTGGGGACATGTGATTTCCGCTTCGGAACGGCGGGGTCGGCGGAACGTATCGGTAGACCGGTGTGCAGTTTCGGCATACGGCCGCGCGCTTCTTACCCGCACTTCGATTCAGTCCGTATATATTATGCTATATTGTGCGGACCCACGGATACATGTTTTTGACTTTTAGGGACGCACACACAGGAGTTTTTGTTAAAGAAACGATAGAAATCGAAACCTTTGTCCTACCGACGACGCCAAACATGGTGGTGTTGCTTTATTACATGTGAAACGGGTTTACCGATCAAAAGTGTCAATAGTCTAGGGGACGCCTTATACAACGTGCCCCTAAAAAGAATACCGGCATGTGACATAGCCCAACTACTGCGTTGGGTACTACTGCTCCTACACCGCAGGCTCGCCATGATGTGATGTTGCGTTCGGTTGTACCAGGTACTTCGCTGTCCAGAAAGCCCGGCTACGACCTCTTCGGACTCGTACCATATCGTCGTCCCCGACCCCAAGAAAAGCTGGCCATGGGTCTAATACTTTCGTCTGCGTATTCACCACCACGGTTTCTGTGTCTCGCACGACGTTTTCTCACAGGTCTACAACAACAACGGGAATGGCATTATGCTGCACCGCTCGTGCGACCGCGCGAAGGTTTTCGACAACTACTCCTACGACAACGATGACGCCGGGTTAGCCCTGTACGAAAGCAGCGAGTGTCAAGTCTATGACAACAAGTTCTACTATAACAAACGTGAGTCAAACCGCCCGCAACCTTATATCCCTGTACGAAAGCAACGACTGCTATCTTGTATACAACAGTAAGTTGTACCTTAAAATACATGAGGCAAACCCGTCGAACTATGTTATCCCTGTACAACAGAATGAGTGCCTTATCTATGACGACAAGTTCTACTTTAACATACGTGGGTCGAACCGGTTGCAACCCGGGCTCTTGCCTTGTGCTTCGTAGTATTTGCGGCAGCAAGCTCGTGAATGCGATGTGAGCAGAGAAGTGAGGTGCCAACACAGCGGCAGCTTTCTTCAGTGTATTTCATACCCCGTCCGTTTTTTTGGAAGTTCTTGCGGAAGACAGAGTTAGTTGCCCTGGCATGTTGGTTATTTTCCGAAACGTGTTTGGGATTCCCAGGTTTACGCAGACGACGCGTCCTACCATGGAGCAACATGTCACCCGCACCAAGCAGGACCTACACGAGCATGGACATCTCGACCGACCGGGATGCTCTAGGGCTCCTCGCCACGTTTGCTAAATATAAACCCACAGCCTAATCCACTACCTGTTGTTGTTTGTCGTTCACATGGCAGGCGGAATTCGTTGGAGCAACGGCGCGAACTACAACGATGTTTACGACAACAGAATCAAAACGGACGACACCGGCGATTTCTCCATCTACATGTGTGAGTTCCATTTTGATTCGTTTGTCCAGGTTCGCATGTCCAACAACCGAGGGGGGAGATGTTTCAGTGCTTGATTCTTCCGGGGGTTTACAGTAGTTACTGATATCCACGTGTCGGTTCTGCAATTGCTCTGGCTAGCCAAAAACAGCCCTTCTTGGGCTTGCTCCAAGAACTACAGCGGCTGCACATAGGCGCACGCCTGAATTTGCATCTCTGCCAGCTCCGAAGTAGTCCATCGCCATACAGCGTCAACTTCTGCCGAGTGTGTAAGCAGTCTCTGAGAGCAGTAGTATGGATAGCAGACTTTGTCCGTGAAGCATTTCCCTGTTGGTTCCCGGAGGGTCTCGTTTAGCAAGAAACGAATCTGCCTTATCCGCAGAGTAGATGGCATGCATAGTGCCTTTAGCTTTACTCGTTAGCGAACGTTCTTATAGAAGACACTATCGACCTCAATAAAAGGGCGTTTCACGTTGATTGCCGTTGTCGCAAAGCATATACACATGTCAGAAGCACACCCCAGTACGAAGTACGTTTTGTTTTCCAAACCGACAACATTTATCAAGAGAGGCTTACCAATCAGCAAAACATATCGCTTTCACTAACGTTTTCTCCCACTCTCCCACGCTTCTGCTGGTGGTGTCGCTCTCAAAAAAAATTCAGATGCGGGTCAAGACGAACCTCTGGCTGAGGGGAATGATGACGGGCACCCCACTAAAAACAACGTCTTCAACAACAAGATATGGTCCGACTCGGACGAAGCCATCCGAATGACCAATGCGGATGGTAACGATATATATGTGAGCAAGCCCGGGCACTCCTTAACCCTTGTAGAACTCCAAACTATATCCCACACTAAGAGTAGTTCCAACCGTTGTAGAACTCCAAACTATATCCCACACTAAGATTAGTTCCAAGCAGTCTGTCTCCAAAAACGTGGGTGGGGTTCCAAAGCGGTGATGTTCTCAAAAATATGCTACCTTCCTAAGGGCTCAACCCGAAGAATTTCATCCTGGCGGATAACATGCAGTGTCTCGATGTCATATATAAAAGAGCTACTGCGCAAACATTCCTAAATGCAAGGTAGACGTATATGCTGTGCCCACATTCAAGCCGCCCCGTTGTTCTGTTAGGTGTGAGTATTGCGTTGTTTTGTTTCTCTCATGAGAGGTATTCTTCCACTCCAAAAATATTGGACCCTGTCCCATGACCATGGACTAGGTTATGGGGATGAGTTAACGTGAGAGCATCCACAACAGAAGCCACAGAACAACCAACGGCCGTGTGGAGCCAGCGCATACACATGATTGTCATATATCAGCCAACTGCCGTGTGGAGCCAGCGCATACACCTGATTGACATTCCCGTTTTCACGGTGTCAATCTTGTTTTTACGAGGTGCGATTTAGACCGTCCTCAAGCCACATGCGCTCAACAACACTATCACTTGCTGCGTTGCCCTCGTTATCGTTGCTGTCGCCGGCGATGCTGCGCTCTGCTTATGCTTGACCGGCCGTGAGCAGAAAAACAATTTCAAGTCCGGCAGCGAAGCTACCTTCCAACTCTCCAGCAACAACAAGCTCAAGAACAACATATACCCCGATGGGTTCATCTGGAACGTTGACGAGACAACATGCTTCAACAAAAAGACAGATGTTCCCGAGCTAGCCGGCCTCCTGTGCTGATCGTCAAAGCACTCTCGAGCGCGGTAATCCCATGTATCCGGCTCGATATACACTTGGAGGTTTAGAGGGCTTACCCGTCATTTTTCAGTAGTAGCCAGTGTGAGATTTACGCGTATGACACAAGTTAACTTGTACCTTATTTAGCCAGCCGGAGCAGTTTATGTGGCAACATTAGCCGTGTGGATCTTACGTCGTTTTTTTAACAAGATTTAGCCGTTGTGGTCGTTTTACGGTTGCGATCATTCGGAATTCAGTACAAAGGTTTCTCATGTAGTGTTGTTTTCATCCTGTAACCATAGCAATAATGGCTATCCACGAACGTTTCTTTCGCCGTTGCTGGTTCTCAAGTACATAGATGGTGGCCACGCGCAAGGCTCACCCCCACCATCTCCTATGTTCCGTCCCTTTTCCGTATGGGGCTTATCTTCCAGTGTTTATCGTGTAACCTTAGGATAGATAGCTAGCGGTCAACGGGGCACACGCCGTTACCGGTTCTCGAGTTTTCAAAGGATGGCCACGCACAATGCTCACTCCCACCATCTCCTATTTTCCGTCCCTCTTCCTTGTCGGATTTATCTTGCGGTGTTTTCGTCTAACGATAGGATAGGTTGCTATTAATAGCGGTCAACGGTTCATACACCGTTACCGGTTCTCGAGTACACAGATGGTGGCCACGCACAATGCTCACGCCCACCATTTCCTATTTTCCGTCCCTCTTCCTTGTCGGCCTTATCTTGCGGTGTTCTCGTGTAACGATAGGATTAGGATAGGGTTTAGGATAGGCTGCTAGCGGTCAACATTTCGTACACCGTTGTCGGTTCTTGAGTATACAGATGGTGATCACGGGCAGTGCCCACTCCCATCATCTCTTGTTTTCTGTGTGGGATGTATCTCCCAGTTTTGTTGTCTTGTAACCATAGCGTAGAAAGCTAGCCGTCAACGGTCTATACACCGTTAGCAGCTCTCAAGTATATAGATGGTGGGCGGCACGCACCGTGCTCACTCCTATCATCTCTTAGTTGTCCGTGATGTTTTTTGTGGGGGTTTTATCTTCCAAGAGTATTAATATAACATGCTGTTTAAAACACAATTTTCGAGGGTCTTCAGAGGTTGGCTTAGATCAACCACCACACCACTTGACCATACAGGGTATTGCCACTGATGGTGGGCCCTGCCGCATGGTGCAACATTATGCCCGCATTTACCGAGCAGGGCCCGTATAGTTCGACAAGTGTTCGCCGTCGCCGTGAGCTTGCTCCACATCGATACAGGGTTTGCGTTTAGTGGAGACGCTCGGCCAAGGAGATCCCATTGAGTTAAAACGACGCGACGCAATCCTGTAATAGCGTGCGTTGATGGCATTAGCCTTATACCATATGGCATATGTGGTTGCGTGCGTTGATGGCCGCAGTCATGCTAAATGCAACAAACGTTTTGAGAATGACGAATAAAAAATTTAATTAAATTAAGGAGCTAATAAATCTACTACTTTAATACCAGTCTGTCTCGGAGCTGAGTGGCTGCCAGCACAAGGACATTAGGGCAACTAGAAGTGCAAATCGGGTAGGTGT
>JBBMKB010044004.1:0-16178 GCA_037833945.1 Alaria marginata | reverse complement strand
CTAGGAACCATATTTTGGAATACGGCCGAAAGGAAGGTTACTGTTTAGGCACTTTTCCGCAGCGTCTCGGGAGTCATCCCACGGTAGGGGTTGTATTTTTTGGGGTCAAACGTTCCTGGCCGGTTGAGCTCCTGACGTGAGTAACTACCGGTTGGTATGATCATCTTACGAGTGCATTTGTTTTGGGACTAGCGGATAGCACTGCTGATCGGGTTGCCACAACGAAAATCTTGGAAGTCATATTTCGGGTGAGATATTGAGCTCCTCATGTCGGGAACTCAGGAACTTTCTGATGCACCCCTTCCGTGGGATGAGTCATCTAAGTTATACTGGTAGTCAATATATAGCGGAACCACAGTGGTTGACCCAACGAGCAGATTAGTCCATGACAACAAACATGGCTTTTGGTGATCACCCCTGTCCCTTCCCTTGGCAGTCTTGAGCTTTCGTGCTGTTTTAATTATGCGATATTAATTCGCGATGGGAGGGTTGGCTACGCTCCCCCAAACAGATCACCTCCATAACTACTGTCAGTGAGGTACACAGAGTAACTCGGTCTAGTGGTCATATCCCGGTGGTGAAAAAAAGAGGTGCCGCAGCCTTTTGTCTAGCATGTGTCCTGAATGACGAGGTTCCTGAAGCTAACGTCGTCAAGGAACGCCTTATTTTCTTTGCGGTGTTATTCGGCTTGTACCTCCATTTCTTCTAGATCTTTGCGTTCGTGGGAAGACCAGAGTTTCACAAGCAAGCAGCCTCCGAAAACGTAAGTGTCATCTCACTACCACCGTTGGATGTGTCGACTGGACTGTAAATAGGTCACGAAAACGGATGCATGCCTTGGTTAAATAGCAACAACAGCACCATAACTCTAGTGGGGCTTTCCGTGAGAGGAGCTCTACACCCCACTCAAAACCCGGCGTCGAGAAAAGACCAAAGTGCAACACGATTGATAACCCCATTGCCTAGATGAATGGTTGAAAAACAGTACAGCGTATTCTAAATCTTTTTGGGTAGTATGTTACGGTAGTCTATATTCGAGGCCGCGTGGTATGATAAAAGTACGAATACCAGTAATACTATAGCACGTTTTGACTTTTTTTGTTTCTGAACGACGAGGCTTCCTTAGCCAAAGTTGTCGGGTTGTCGTCTTCTTTCGCATTTAAATATTTTGCCTGGGCCATGGGTTTTTATAATTGGATTCACCTTCATTTTACTTAAAATCCTTTTTAGGGTGAGAAATATAGAACTCCTCGAGTAATGCCGATCCTCGGAAAATAAATGGTGCATGTTATAACGTTCACCCTGGGCTGGGTAATCGATCGATCGTTTACCCTGATGGTTGGGGGGAAAGCGTTATAAGGTTTACCCTGAGCTGGGCAATCGATCGATCTATTACCCCATTGGTTCAGCAGGTAACACCTTCACATTTGGCGTCGACGGAGCATGTGTCTGAGGAGCTCCCACAATTTAGGTCGCGTCGACGCCAAGCCAACACGTTGACCTCTGTCAAGTCGCGGGGGACAATGGTTTCAGGTACGGTGAAACAACTCCCGCGTTTAGCATTCCGACGTACCGACTATCTGCAGTGGAATCGAGTCATCCCACGGTGGGGGTTGCACTTTTTGGGGTCAAACGTTCCTCTCCGGTTGAGCTCTTGAAGTGAGGAACTACCGGTGGGTATGGTCATCTTACGAACGGATTTGGCTTAGGACTAGCGGATAGAAATGTTGATCGGGTTGCGCGAGCGAAATCTTGGAAGTCATGTTTCGGGTGAGATATTGAGCTCCCCATGTCAGGAGCTCAGGGACTTATTGCTACACCCCTACCGTGGGATGGCTCAATCACATCCACTAAAAAAAAGAAGCAGAACGAACATTTACGGGGTGACGTAGTTAATAGGACCAAATATTGGCAGTAAAAATAGATAAATATATAAGTTTTTGTGTTTACCGTAGGTCCCTATTAACTACGTTCCACCGTAATAAAATAATAAAACACACATAATACACAATATGCGGAAGTAAAGTCGCACGTCAGGCTAATAATGTGAACGAAAACAAACTCAGCCTATACTACAAGTACAAACATTGGCGTTATTTCTTACCTCCGCTTGCAACCGCGGAGTTGTTGGTCATCGATGTCCAGCCATCGACGGTCATGTTCGATCCCTCGATAGATATTGCACCTATAAACAAGAGGGACAGTAGGTGAGACAGATATTAAGAATATCGGCTAACCGTTTGACTCATAGAGACGAAGGGCGGTCCAACTTTGAGGTCTGGGTCACCCATAGAGTCATCCCACGGTAGGGGTGCAGCCGACATTTGTGACCTCCCAACACGAGCAGGTCACTATTTCGCCCGAAGCAAGATTTTTAAAGATATTCGTTCTCTCAACCCGACTTACACTTCGATCCACAAATAAGGACACTTGAAACAAAGATACCCGGTAGTTCATTATTTGAGGAGCTCAAGCGGTCAGAAACGTTTGGCCAAACAAAGATAACCCCTACCGTGGGATGACACCATCAAAGCGAATTGTTATCGTCGAGGTTTTTCTTATCTTAGCAAAATCTGAGGTCTGAACCATCTATACCGGGTTACGAACGTCGAAGCTTTGCTAATCTTAGTCGAGCGGTCTACTCCAATGTTGGAGATGGCGATAAAATTGCACCTTACATTCAATGGTGGGGTAAACTATTGTCGATACCTGCTTAATCGAGCAGACGAACGAAACACGCACCGCGCTGTGCGGCGAACGGTGGAGTGCATATGGACTGATAACGTGCCGACAGGCTCAATCAGTTCACATATATATCCAGTGGTAATATTGAACCATCGCACGGTAGGGGTGCAGCAAAACGTTTATGAGCTCTTGACACGAGGGGCTTAACATCCTACCCGAAACATGACTTCCGAGATTTTGGTTTGCGCAACCCGATTGACATTTCTATCCGCTAGTCTTAAACCAAATACACTTGTAAAATTATCATACGAACTGGTAGTTCCTCAGTTCAAGAACTAAACCGGTCAGGAGCTATTGGCCCGAAAAAACGCAACCCCTACCGTGGTATGACTCTATAATGCCAGTATTTAGGTAAACTGCAGTAGAACTACACTACTGTACCAGCGCGTGGGCCTTTCAAACCCCGAGTTAGATTATGTAATCATGTGTGTTCTCACCTCCTGTATCACCGGCTGAGTTATCCGTAAACGAAGTGATACCCTCGATGCGCACGTCCGAACCTTTCGCAAACACGGCACCTACGAACGGGTAAGGCGGGAGGGCTTCGAGGGTTGGTCACGGCCAGGAGAGTGTCCATTATTGACGCGGTCATTCATCCACACACCTCAAGGTACAAGCGATTAGTTAAAACACAGTGTGGCTAAAGGTTTCGAAACCGTCGGTACTTTATACGTACGCAGCGGTGAAAGAGATACACATTTATTAAAAAAAGTAAAAATACACTACAGCTGTGAAATCGAATATATACGTACACTGTTGTAACATTTTGACGTACCTTAATTCGTACCAGGTATATAGTTTGGGATTAATGAGGCCTCTCTGCGGCGGCATGAGATCACAGTGCAACCTAACGAACATAGATATACCCCAGCCACACAACGAATGTTGTTGCAAAACGAGAGAAACCGCCGCGACGATATCGGTTTGAGATACGTCGCCATTCACAAAAGAAAGTAGCCAAAACATTGTACAGTACCTCTATCGTAGTACGAGTTCTGGTGGCAACATCGCAATTATCGTCATATCGTCATGTTGTTCCCACGATGTTTGCCTTGTCAAATTCAAATGGTCAGGTAAAAGGTAACATTCCAACGATGTTGGGTAGCTCCTCAAGGGCGGAGCCGCGTCTGTCGTAAAACAAATGCAGTTTGGCTAAAACGCGGTACCCGTACATCCTTCTGACAAATAGTACGGTAGAGGTGCACCATTCGTATCTTAAGGCCTCGCTTGAGCAGCTCTGTACTTCACGCCAGGGCATTGATTAGGTCTTGAGGGACGGTTGGGGGCAGCGCAACAGGCACCTCAAGCCGTGTTGCGCCCCCCCCGCAGGGCTCCCGGAGGGGGGTTCACGGAGATCACCTGTAGGGCCGCCGGAGGCTGCTATGTTTTCAACATATGTGTGATTATACGCCCAAACATCACCTATCTTGTACCAGGTACCAGGTTTTTATCACGGTTCTAAAGAGCGGCTTTCCGAGCCTCGAAAAAGAACGTCGGGCATGTTACGGCCCCAGAACCCCGTGTTGCGGCTAGCCGCACATCGCCTTCGGCGAGTGTTGCGGAAAATGGCCATTTCAAACAAAATGTTGCGACAGCCCAACAGCGCAACAGCTAATTAATGCACGCACAAATCGATTTGGACCAAACCGAAAAGAGAATCCGATGAGGAAATCCGTCGCCCATATATACACAACTAATTGTTAGCGCGAAAATAATTACATTCGGACGATTTTGGGTTAAGGAGCCCCCTCACTTCGGAACAAATTGGCCAAAACGTTCTATGAATAATACCAGGAATATCGTAGCACGCCTTGTTATGGTAGCACCAATGAGGCTTTCTGCGATAGAGATAGCCTTTTTGGGCGTTTTGTTTTCTGGATGACGGGGCCCCTTAACCCAAAATCGTCGGGATGTATTTCTTTTTTTGCAATATGCTTATTTGTATAGATGGGCCATGAGCTTGTTGATCGGATTGCACTTTCAGTTTGGTCAAAACCAGTTTTTTAATAAGGCATGGAGCTCCTCAAGCGAGGACCCTTAGAAGGCAAATACTAATGGTGCACCTCCATCGTGGCATGCGTCCCATACGTTGTGCGGTTCCTCTCACCTCCCACTTCCACGGCTGAATTGCCCCCAAACGAAGACGTGCCTTCCATGTACAGCTTAGAGTCGGACGCGGAGACAGCACCTACGGAGAATAAGACGGCAGGAATAGGACGAAATGTTTGCTTGTTAAGTTGTACCAGTATTCGCTCACACAACAAGGGTTCGACCACGCTTTCAATGTGTCCATCAATTTGCAGGGCGAGCGATGCAATGGCCGTAACGGTATTACTGCTGTAGTTCCCTGTCCAATTTGAAACCTAGGCTAACATTCTTCGTAACAACTATATTTCTGCTGCTTTTGATGGCCCTCGAAATAGGGAAGGGAGTAGAACCGCAAGCTAAGTTTGGCTTGAGCGGGTCTTAACCCCTTGTGCCCCTTCCCTTGACCTGGCCTAGAGCTCCAAAGTAAATTATCACCGCTTAAAACATATTATGGACTACAGGTATGTATATGTAGCGAACAATGCGTCGTAAACGGCATGATATGTTGAAAGGATATGGGATAGTTCTCCAGTTGTAGTGCCGAGCCAGTCGAAACAATGTTTACACACAGTGCAACAATAAGTACCCTGGCTTAAGAGGGCCCTAGGTAAGAGTAGTCGAGACTTAAGAGCGGTGAAATCGGCGTGTCATCCCTTCTGACGTCTATACCAAATCCTAGCATACACCCAATTCGAGATAAGGGCAACACATAGATAAGAGGTATCAAGGTCAGGTTTCGTGGGGCGCTCAAATACTCTAATACCGAGGTACCCCGTTTTGACACGTTCCACGGTAGAGGTGCACCAATTATTTTCTGTGGGGCACCTGACATGAGGAGGTCTTGTCCCCACCCAAAAAACCGATTTCGAGAAAATTGAAAGTGCAACCGGATGGACTATCTCATGGCCTAGGTATAAAAAACGTTCGCACTGCAAAACAAAAGTGTCATTCTTATAAACGGTTTTGTATTAAGGAGCGCCGTTTTTCAGAAACAAAAAAGCCAAAAAGTGCTACCTCTATCGTAGAACGCGTCTGTATCCGTTCGGCAGCACATGTTTGGAACGCCTCCTCACCTCCGTCCTCTCCGGCGCTGCTGTGGTCGAAGGTGGTGGTGCCGCTGATGAAGGTTGAGCAGTTGTACACATACAACGCGCCTGAAAAGAAGTAGGGACAGACAAAGTGAGAGTTCCTATTTGATCGACATACCATAGATATGAGGTGTACGGTAATCGGAGTTGAGGGCCTGGTCGTCTATTCAGATAATACACTTTGGAACGTGATGTCAAATAACTGACGTTCTGACGCTTTTCAGGTGAGGAGCTTTGCATCATTTGAGGGATATATAAGTGAAACCCGGCAAACGATATCATGGCCCAGGCGTCAAACGCAAAATATATTGCACAACACACGACTGATATTTAGGGGGTTCCTAAACAAAGGATGCCTGTGCGCCGGTTACGCTTTTGCCAAAAGGAGCTACCTCTATCGTGGCATGCGCCATACTGGCTCCAACGTTCGAGGGTGACGATGTAGGTGAACCGACCCGCGGTTGGGACACAAGCGGTGGTAGGGGTGCATCCTTTTCAACTTATGAGGCTCCTCGTTTGAGGGGGACCTCACCTCACGCGTCCAACACTCGCTTGACAGTAAAATTGACGGTGCCAATCGACAAACAACCCCATGCCGTGGGTACATACTTAGTTTCTTTTTGGCGAAAAAAGAATGACATTCCGACGATTTTGGGTTCAGGTGCCCCATCATTTAGGAAACAGTTTCACCAAAATGTGCTACCGCTATCGTTAGGGTTAGGGTAATCATCTAGGGTGCACCAAATTGTTCCTAGCCGCCAGACTTGAGGAGATCCATACCTCGCCCAAACGCTAGCTTTGAGACTAAATGAGATTTCAAGCCGATGACCACTCCCACGATAAAGGCTATATAAAAAAATAATACTCTGTCTGAACTTGGCGTGTGCTCAATCAATGTTGAGTCAGGGAGGTCCCACGGTACGTTAGGAAGCAACCTGGGTAAACGTGCTACCGTTATCGCAGCACGAGCCAACTGAGGAGTAAGCCGCCTGCTGCGACAAACGTATAAATAGCGCACGTTTGGGCAAAAACCAGTGTGAATTTCAGGACTCCAATAAACGATATCGTCGGAATGTCTCTGTACGTTTTTGCAGTCGTTTATATTTTATGCCTAGGCCATAGGATTGTTCATACCGGTGTACTTGCATTTTCCGACATATGTTTGTGTTTGGGTCAGGCATAGCTTTCTTCCGCTGGGAGACCTCCAAGTAACTATGCATATCTCTACCGTAGCACATGTCGCATACAAAACGCCTGTGACCTCACCTCCGGAATCTCCAACGGAATTATGGCCGAAGTAAGACTCGCCAAGGACTTGCACATTCGAGGACGATCCGTAGACGGCGCCTGGGGGTAGTGATAGCCATTGTCGGTCAGTTCAGCTCAACAAATAGAAGGCAGGGCGGTCAAGGGTAAACGTTGGGACGTATTTATCTAGGGCTACTGGACGGTTTGGGTTACGGTCTTAGAGCTGCGGCCCTTGTCGAACCCCGCAGATGCTTGATCGATGTACCCCCGAACGGGTGGTGCCTTTTGTCCGCGGGAGACTCGATACCCAACCTGGCGAGTTAACGGGTGGTACCCCTACACAGACACCCGGTTGACCGGTAACATGCCAGGGTTCCGGGTCAGTGGGCTTTGTGGTCAGGGTTAGGTTGGGGGCACCTATGCGCGGGGCAGGGTTTCACGTTTCTGGTTAATAAGGGCTACTGTCGACGCCTACATCCCACAGGAAAAGCGCCCACTCCTACCGGTGCCGCTCCTCAATGGAGCCCTCAAGAGTTCACAGAGTATAAGACGCGTTTCACCGTATAAGGGTTAGCCCCGCCGTAATGGTTCCGAGTTGCTTTCCTCGAAGATCTCGTTTGAATCACCCAACAACAGATTCCAAATAAACGTAGATGTGCAACCCCATGAAGAACCCCACGGCCTAGATATCTACTGTCGCAAGTCTTATTGTCAACCACGGACGGAAGTGCAGCGATGTTGAGTAGTGCCTCGGTGGAGGTCCTCCACGAGTCAGACATGTTTTAACCAAAACGTGCTACCCCTTTTGTGGTACGGGTTATATTAAGACGTGGTATTTCCAAAAGCGTGCCCATTCTCACCTCCTCCATCGACGGCCGAGTTACGTGAAAACGACACGGTTCCGTCCACCCGCATTTCCGAGTTTTCGGCGTATATAGCACCTGACACACGGCGAAACATGGCGATCGTCATAAGTGTCCTGGCCATCCTGACTCATCTCACGAAAAAACCACAACAAAAACTCTCGTCTCCGAGACGTCGGCAAATAGGGCCAATATCGGGCGCGCGCGACGGTAAGAGCAGCACGTTTTGTTTAACAAAACAAAAAACTGAACGGCGGGGCTCGTCAACCCAACAACGCCTCATTGTTCATTCTTGGTTGCAATGTTTCAATCGCATTTGCCGAATACCTTCAGGTCGGGTCAACATACTCTCATGTCCGCATACCACGGCAGCCTGCGCTGCAGTAGTAGTAACGGTCACCGCCGGTAGGAACAGCCCACGCTGTCACTACCACGGGGACTGAAGGATGTGCCAGCTAGCGCTGGATTGCGAAACCAATTGAGTTAAATTGACACACAACAAAAAACCTATATACGAGAAGGGAATGTCCTACGCGATGGGATTGTTCGTCGGTTGCAGTGCTCTCCACTTTTTTTTGGTACCCAGGTGGAGGCCCGACTGGTTTTTTCCCCCGTATTATATTATAAAAATATTCGAAAAACACTCCAGCTGTGAGATCGAGGATTTCGTCGAAAACCACTTCGCAAGCTGTGTGTGATACATCGATCGCGCGTTGTATATGGTAGTGTAGACATGAACTGGCATCGGGAAGTTTCCCACTTGCGTATTCCCTTTAGTAAAATGAATATTTTTGTCAAAATGTGCTGCAGTTCTATGTAACCACAAATTCCTCCTTTGTCTTGTACCTCTCACACAGCAACAACTGGGCAACGGTCTCTAATGGTCTCGCGCCATATACAGCACTCCCGACAACACGGCTGACGTTGTAAGCGTTGCCGGGTTCACCATATCGACCCACGAAAGCAACGAATTGAATATGGTTCTGAGACATCTTGGTGAGATACGTAAGTCAGTCTGCCATCTGTAATCAGGCGTGCTTCGACAGGGGTAGTATACGAACTTAGACTGTTTTCCCCGCTGGCTGACAACGGGGAACCACGTAACATCGTTCGAATACTGTACGTATATACCTTTGTTCCTGCTGACAGACAAGGGGGAACCACGCAACATCGTTCGAGTACCTACATACAAATTGCTGTGGAGCGTACTACATTTCTTTCGAAACGCTTCTGGTAGATTATGGGATTGTTCTTCGGATTGCTCTTCTACTTTCCTTAAAATCAGATTTGTGGGTGACATATATAGAGCTTATAAGGTGAAGAACACCAGGAAAAAACGGTGGACCAATAACGTCCTAAGCGTCGGACATCGTAGTTGAGGTAGAAACTCACCTCCCTCTGCTTTTGCCGAGTTGTCCGCGAATATGGTATCGCCGCTGATGTATACCTCGGAAGAAAGGGCATATATAGCACCTGGCCGTAAGAGAAAGTGTGAGTACGATGTTCAAATACAACCCGTGAGTAGACGAAAACAGTAGGGGAGAATGGAACTTGACTTCACACGAGCAGGGTTAAGCGTAAGGTAAACAGCGCTCATACCCGTAGTGAGGTGGGTGATGGCTGACAGAGTGCACGGAAGCGGGCACAGACGTTTTAGTGTGATTTCCTTGCAGGGACGTTCATATTGTCCCCCTTGAAGGTAGAGACAAAAATATCTTAGCCGTTACACCTTTCGCCGCAGCTGATGTGTGCGCCACAACGTTTCGCCTGTACTGGTTTCCGATTTTCCGTACCGACTATCTAAAGCATATGTGTAGATTCCGTAGTAAAACAAGCCGAGCTTAAAGTCCTACGACGAACTGGGGTATCCAAGCGGACCGAGAGACACGAGGGGAGGTGTGAGAGGTTTGTTCAGGGCGAAGCTCAACCCTAACACAAACGCAAACACAACGCCTTGGAGCATACACGCCGGGGTGCAGCGCTCCCTCTCTACCACTCTTCCTGTGGCTCGGCCGGTATTTCCAGCTCGCCTGTACAACATAGAGCCTATATTATGTAGCTATACTCCAGGTTCAAGCCTATATCGGTTTCGTTTCCCATCAGATAATGTGCAGCATTTCAACGTCGACCAGTCAAGTGCGCAGCCACAAAGAAGAAGAGACTCAAGTAAAACAAATCCACTGTACCGTAAAGGAAAAAAAACGTTACATTTGAGGCTACCCCCGTTCTACATAGATCACCTCCCAAACAAAAAGAGAAGTAAACAAACAATATAAAAATACCGGAATAAAACGTGAACCCACGCACGTTAAAGCTACTTCCTTTTTGCACTATATCACCTCCTGTGGTAGCGTTGTTGCTGGTAAACGCACAGTCTTCGACATATACAGAGCTCCAAGCGCGTGCATCGACAGCGGCTCCAGTCGTCGAAAATCCTCCCTCGAGCACCAAGTTTTTGAGGTTCAGCGTTGACCCATTGCACACCCGAAATATCCCTGTTGTGCTGCCAGCGTCAATCACATCGCCGGGACGATTGCTAGTCGCCGAGGTCGACCCCATCGAACTTGACCCAGTCGAAGTTGATCCGTTTGAGGCGGAGCCAGTGGAAGTGGACCCAGTGACAGTCAGCTGCTTAGTTTCGCAAACCTCGATTGTCTGTAGGAGGGACACGCTGCCCGACCAGGTCACATCAAAAGTTCCTTCCCCAGTGCAGTTTATCATGTTCATCATGGTCTGTAGCTCGACGGCCGTGGACACGGCCATGGAAGTAGTTCCAGCTGGGCATGGGGCGGGCAGTGCTCCTGGTGCGAAGGTCAGCAACAGCGCCACTTTCGCCGCCATAACGGTGTGAAAGGCATGCTTCATGCTAAAGGCAACGACGGTTGCAAAAACAAAACATTGACAAGGGCGTATGTAGAGTTATAACAATAACTTGATATATATTTGGACTTGGGGATTAAGGTCGGCCCTTCCACTCCAATGCACATTTTGGGACTGAGAGATTGGTGGGTTATCATGTGGTCCATACCAAATAAATACATACGTGGTTGGCCAGACTCCTATCATATATCATCGGGTAATATTGGCTGAATCTCGGAGTTAAAGTTGTTTTAGCCGTAGTTGGTCGGGTAGACTTGTGGCCGTTTGGAAGATGGATGTTTTTCACGATACATATGTATTCATTTTTCTTAACATACTTGTTCTTTAAGCAGGGTATTAGTAACTGTCGTCAATGTTTCTGTGCTGGTGGACAACGGACAGTCGTCGTACAAACCTCAGCAGGCGCCGGCAGAAGCCAACAGCAGACAGACACGGACAGGGAGCGGGGAATAGCAGGAAGCAACGGTCAGCAGGGGCATCAACATCAAACAGCAGGGAACAGCAGCAAGCAGCGGACAGCAAAGGACATCAGAGCCATCAGCTGGCCAGTGGTTATATTCGAAGTATATCTATTGTAGCAGCTACGTAGCGAAAGAAGCAGGAGCAGCAGGAGCAGCAGCAGCTCGATTCGCGTGTGTGGTCGGCTGTTGTGGGGCTATGTAATCGGGGGGACTGGAAAACCAAATTTGATTTCGGTAACTACAAGATTGTGGGACAACTGTTGGTTGTACATGTAGACAACGCAAATTCACAGAAAGCCATGATCGACCGACCCCACTACGGTCTTTCGTTCGTCGACTCAAGGGCCATGGCGGGTGACAACGCGAAATCCAAGTATCAAACTATTTTTCGTTGTCTCTGTTGCTCGCGATGCCCTTGATCGCGGTCCAGTCAGCTGCGTCATAAGAGACTTATTCCAAGGTAAGCCATCAAAGGATCTAACCTAAGTTTATTGTTGGCTGATATTTGAATTGAGTAAGAGGATTACAAAGTTGTATTAGTTTTCCCCACCCAAGCAATGTCTAACCAGTATCAACAATATGTTCATGTGATATTGTTCAACGTATGTGTCCATGGCAACAGTAGTACTGCCCCCATTGTGCGCCTGTTTTCACCGCTTGATTTACCGGTTGTTGCACTTTTCCACGTGCCAGACGGATGAGATCTCCATTCATGATCTGATCATTTCAGGGAACACAAATCCCGGGTCGTCACGACCTGCAAGGCATATCGTTATTAATTAATGCTACTAGATATGTGGTGGTGGTGATGGTGATGGTTGGGACGTCCGTTTGACTCTTCCCATGCCATGCCGGCTTCAGTATGCCCCGCCGGGCGCCGACTCTACCGTGCGCCGCAAGGCCACCCACGGCGTCAGGATGGTGTTACGCCCCACTCAGGCGGCATCCATCGGTGACCCTGGCGACTTTTTTTCCGCCGGTAACGCACTCGGCAATCGGGGGGCGGGGGAAGGAGCGCTCCCGGGGACGCCTCGCTCCGTCCCCTTGAGCGGGGCGGATCCGCGGGAAGGGAGGGGTTCACCGCATCTTCGACGGCCTTTCCCGCCCGGGGTTAAGATACGCACTAAATTCTAAAGAGAATATTCCAACCCTAAATTCAAGACAATAAATATCCCACACAAATTTAGTTTTTTTGCACACTAAAATCAAGATGTATGCTTTTTCAAAGAGTCTAAAAAAGTAAAACAAAAAAAGGATCTCAAGAACTTCGGTCAGAATCGAAACCGACCAAAAACTGGGCGAGATAGCCGTTTTCATACTAAATTAAAGACAAAAAGCTCCGAAAAACAGAAATCGTGCTTGGCCCCCGCAATAGCCTGCCACGATACTTGTGACACTCCTTCCGATCATTCTTCTTATGCGGCACCTTGATCATTGCTTCTTTCCTTTGTTGCAGCACGCTACCTCCCCCCCACACGGCGACAATGACATCGCGGAAGTTTCCGAGTGTGTCAGATTCTTCGTCGTCGGCCAAGACTTTCACGAGTTCGGCCGGCAGGCCATCAGACCCGACCGCCTTGCGGTTCGCCACCTTACGGATAACTTTTTGTACTTCGTATCTAGGCGGGACATCGTCCAGGGGTCTGCACGGGGGCCACGTCTTCAGCTCACCCACAATGGTCGGGTCAAGGGTAGGCGGTTCCGTGTTAACCCTTCTAGAACCCCAGAACCACTCCCAATACTAATTTGAAGTAATTTGTCCCAAAAACACGGGTTTCTAGTTGTAAAGAGGTTAGGCAGTGTATTGAACCACCTCATCCAACGCTCCCGGATGAGGGCATTGTTCCGAAGCAATCGACCTTCTTCGTCCTTGACGTACTGCGAATTAAGCGTCCTCTCCCCTTCCAAATCCATCCCCTTGAGATGCTTGTACAAGCCAAATTGATCACTCTCTCGAATGCGACCTTCTAGTTGGCTGACATACTCTGCGAAAAATCTCTGTAAATCTCCATCTATGTGTGTTTAAGCTGCTTGCCAGCCACCTTCAATGCTCGCCTTAGACTACGATCATTTGGAGCAGAACGAAACCGTTTCCTCGCGTCTTTCCTAGACCGCCATCGCGTATCCAACTCCGCTCTCGTTGCCTCGGTCGCACACCAGCCCCTCTGTACTTGCTTTCGCCGAATAGGGGGCGCTATATCGGCCGCAGTCGACAGTAGGTTCTCGGTTAGTACTGTGGTCATATCGTCAACGTTACGCCGTAGTAGTACCAGGTTGCAGGGGGACAAGCTTGGTGGTTACCGATTTATTGAGGTCCGCTCGGAGGTACGGGTCAGCCATCAACCTTGATAGATCAATAGCTCACCGGTCCTTGCCGTGCTGACTCTCTTCCGTCGATTTGTTGCTTAGCGTTCCAAGAGGCGAATATGTCCGAATACGAGATTGTTTATACGCAGCTGTTGAGAGACATTTTTGCTGCGCAAACCTCTCGTGGAAACATTTCGTCAAACATTTCTTTGACGAGCGGAAAACGCGAGTGCGTCAGTCATGCATCCGTTCGTAGAACAAGGATGAACGTTCACACCCCGTAACACGCGCGATCGAAGCATCACACGCAGCTTGCAAAACTGAGTTTCGACGACACTCCCTTCTTATCGATCTCACAGCTAAAGTGTACCTGGTATTTATCAATTTTCTTAATATATTTAGAAACACTGCTGTATTGGAGGCAAATCGACGAAAATATATACCAGGTCTTATATTATTTGTATACATGATGGATACTGAAAAACGGGAGTGCTGAACCGTAAAATAATATGCGCGATAAAAATAAAAAGCCACTTATAATACGTACCAGGGGAGAGAGAAATAGACACCTGGTGACCACGGCTTGTCGAGACGGTCGCTGACGGTAATGTTCACCTTTTACGAGTTGAGCTGCAGAGCCTTAAGACTTGATGACAAAAAACGAAGAGAAAAAGACCCCTCATTTAATTCAATCTCTACGAGAGCTATTGACTCTGAATGGGGTAATCACAGGCTCGTGCCTGCGAATGCACGCCGAAGCAACGACAGACACCTGGTATGTACTACCAACGGGGTAGTTGTTGTTGTTGGTTGCTGCTGTAAAGTCTCAAAATCGCGGAAAGTAAAAGCGCCGCAATATGATACACAACCGGGGGAACGCGAGCAGCGATGTAGTCTCCTACTTGTACGGAGTTAGAGTTATAACAACAACAACAACAACAACAACAACTCGGACCGAATTCGCAGTCTCCAGTTGTTCGGGTATAACCAACCAAGAAATGTAAATGACTCACATTGCTCAATCGCCGACGTCGCCGGTGATCATCTAACGCCCTAGGTAACTGGATTCCTGCAGACGTTGTTCTACGGTGTCGACTGGGCCAACCACCTAGGCTCAATATGCACCGCGGTACAAAACACTCCGTCTAGTCCCTGCACAGCAATGGTACGTCGATTTCTGAGTTGGCAAACAGAAAGAAATGTAGATCTACCTTGGGCGCTTATTTTAGGAACAATTGTAGATTACCTGTTGCTAATCTACCAGTTATTGGCTACGATAAGCGTTCTTCGAAAGATGCACCCCCCCGCACCCGGGATTGAGAACCAGACAGTTCTGATAGGTAGTGGGTTCCTTCTGTCAACGTTTGGACGTGGTAATTTTGAGAAAGCATCCACCTTCATCAATAATTTCATCTTTGCACTTCAAAATAGACTCATCGACATCATCATTATATTCATCATCAGGAGTTTTCCGTTAACTTGGCTGAATTAGAATGAATTTGGTCACTGAAAACAAAATACGAATAATTGTCAGTTCAGACCATCAAATAGATAGATAGAGTAAATTATGTATGTGGCATGTGGAGTATGTTTCGTATTTTGAAGTCTTTTTCTCGTCCTAGCCGTAGATACCCTTCTCTTGCCCGCAACGGGATCAAATTAGCCGCCCCCGTGTCTTCGTAGGCACCAACCAAGTGGTAGTCGATGAGTTGAGGCCATCCCCATTGTCACGTGTCGAACGGTTTTGCTCCCTGCGAATAAATATTTAGCTGTGCCATCCTCGGTGCCATGTGTTGTCACGTAGCAGGTTTGTTTTGGCGTGTTTCATCTAGCCTCAACGTATTTACGCGAAAATCATCCAGGCGCCCACTGATTTCTACTCTAAATGTATTTTCTGGTATTTCCGAATTGATTATATTTCATAACGCAGTTTTTCGTCTTGCCGGGCGGAGTTTATGACAGCGTTTCCCTCTTCTTGTGGACGTGTAGACGTGGTGCTACGGAAAGGAAGTCGACCTTGGACCGACTTCATCTTGGCTATCTACCTCCTTGGCCGGCCGATGTGTTTGCGGCAGTCGGCAGTGCATCACTTTGGACCCCTGCGTCAGGACAGATCGTCATTAACTAAACTCGCCGAATGTGGGAGGAGCGGGTACTCTTTATATTTCAAGTGCAGTTAGTTCGTCCTCCGAACTGTATGTTAAATACGGTATGCTGTAGATTTATAAAAATCGTAACCTTGTCTTGTTGTGTGAATGCCACGGGTTCTCGCTGAACTGAGCTTCCTGCGGAGATATTACCTACCTGGTATACGGATGTGAGAGCATTGGTTGGGTGGCATTTTGGTAAACCTGGGGCCAACATGAGCCATCTTATGATGTGATATGATTTACCACGGATATACGCCACTCTCGTCGTCATATTCCTAAGATTTATCTTAGGTTCTCCGTCGCGAGTGAAAAAAAACCACTAGCAAAATTTGAAGCAAAATCCTGTGT
>JBBMKB010043893.1:0-16181 GCA_037833945.1 Alaria marginata | reverse complement strand
GAAAGGAAGGAGGGGGAAGGGGGAAAAGGAATAAGGAAAGAAAAAAAGGAGGAAGCCCCCCCCCCCTCAAGGACTCCGGTCGTGCATGATACGATTGTGACTGCCCCCCCCCCCCCTCCCTCTGTATCTCCTCGCTGTTTCAGTATTACTTCATCAACGCGTTATTCGCCATAGGAATGGTCCTTGGGCTCATGGCACTCACGATTTTCTTGCGGTGGGAGTACAGCCTTTTCGGCGATCCCATTGGGCCGCTTATTTTTGCCATTATGTTCCTGTTCGGGGATCTCGTGCAGAAGCTTCTCCGCCAGCTTGCTTGCATCAAGGTGAGGGGGGAAACCCTTTTTAAAAAAAACGGATTCGAGCCCCACCGAGCTCATCCTTCTGTATTTTTGTTCGTTTTCCCCATGTGTTGTTTCCTACTCCCAATCACACGAAACTTACGGAGGAAAAGGACGAAACAAAAATACCGCGGGAATTATCGAGGACACGCCCGTAAAAAACACGTCAGTGAAGAACGTCTCAACGCGCAAGACAGGGGGTTGGTTGATTTATCCAAATCAATATTATTGTTGGATAATGCTCGTGCAGGAATTTCGAGTACTCAGAGATCTTTCGTAGAGCTACTAGCTTCGGTGTGAACTGGCGGTATTTGCTGCACGCTGCGGCTAGAAGTACAGCTCTAACTGCAGAGCTCCAGCGCTCTAGGGCTTCAAGGGCACAAAACGAACGGAAGCATCCAAGTACGAAAGCAAGGGCATCACCCCCGCTGCTTGCACCAAGAAACAACATATCGGCGCACACGCACACAGTGATGAAAACGCGGCGAAACCCCCCATGGATTCCCTCTGCAGTTATCCCGATAATTGGTCGAACAGGGAGCGAAAGCAGCGAGAGGCTCATAGGCTTGGGTCTGCTAAGGCTTTGGGTTGGCTGACTAAAAGTCTTCGAGTAGTTATTAGTTATAGGACTATGTTATTAGACCAGTCTAGTTGGTTGGAAGTTTCAACTAGTTTCGTGCGGTAATTTGCCGAGTTCAGCGTCTATTCGTCTGACTCATACCGTGTTTGTAGCTCTACGTGTGGTGTGTGTTGTTGTTTTTGCTTTTTTGCTTCCGGAAATGTATCGTATATGTCATTCCGACATAAATCGAATCAAGACTAAGCCAGTAAGTTGGCCTTTTCTCCGCCACCCAAGCAAAGACTGGCCGTGACATCCAGTCAACCCGCAACCCTAATGTTTGTCCATTCAACGAGCACCCTCTTGTTCAAACGCCGTCTTGCTTAAACACCTCTCGTTTTAAGTACCCTCTCGTTTAAGCACCCTCTCGTGTAATCAACGTCTCGTTTAAACACCCTCTCGTGTAATAACCCTATTGTTTAAGCACCCTCTCGTTTGAGCACCCTCTCGTTTAAGCACCCTCTCGTTTAAGAACCTAAATGTTTAAGCACTCTCTTGTATACCTGGTAAGCAACAAATCGTGTGTGTAAGTACCCTCTCGTTTAAGCACCCTCTCGTTTATTTTCTCCGTTATGTGTCCAGGTAAAGAGGATGGGATGGCGAGGCCTCTGGATGACTAAGAATATTGAGGGCACCGTGGACGACGATATCGCCGCCAAGCTCGCCATCGGAGAAGGCCGCCAGGTATCAACCGATGGATTCATTACTAGACAAATTGAAGGACTCCTTCAAAAACATACCAGAACAGTTTTATTTCTACTTTATATCCTTTGGCGGATGGTCACTCGCCGTCGGCGAAGGGCGCCAGGTATAAATGTTGACGAATCAGTAAAAAAACGGAAGCACTCGTTCTAAACGGTACGAGTATACGGAAGGGGGTATCAACTGGAACATTGGAAACGAGTCGACTCGACAATTGGGCGTATTATAGCATGCTACTACTAAAACTGGGTCATTTCAAGAAGCTGGTCATTCCGTATCCCCAAAAACAAAAATGAAATTATTTTATTTTATTTTAATTTAATTATATTATTTATAATTCCGTATTATGCTCAAGTCTAAAGCAAATGGAACCAGTGTCTCCTCCGACCGGGCCAAAGCACTGATTCGGCGTTTCCACGCCTACATTCTGACGTCAAACTCGCAAGAGGCTGGGGTGGTTCGGACATATTATTGCGATATTCAAGCATGAGTTCACCCCGCACCCGTGGTCCGTCCCAACTTTGAACCGATTATCGCACCTCGACAAGGCTAATCTGGAGCAAGAGCGGTTGGAGCTGCAGGCACTCAACAGCGAGCGCTTCCGGCATCGCTTCTTGGAGCGCAATCGTCCATGGATTCTGCAGCACCTTACGGACCTTCTCACCCCCAGGACGCTGCAACAGGCGGGACCAGACGGGTAAGTGAAGGCCGATTCTCCGCAATAACTGCGCGATACAATTACCAGGGGTTGGAACCGGCCGCTGCACCCCAATGGCGGAGCGGCCATAGTTTGAGTTTTAACATATATCGTTTCAACGAAATATGAAACGTATTGTATGAGGTGCAGGAATAGAATGTATGCAAATTATTGTTATTTTAAAGGCTCGCGCGAGCGGCTGCCCTAATATCTTTGACACGCTAATAGGGCTGCAAGTTGGCTGGACCTGACAGCTAGTTATTTGTTGGGTGGCAGAGTAAGAAAGCCAACTAACTGACTTAGTCAACATGAATAAACGCCACTATTAATGGTCGAGCCACAAACACGCTTGTCAGATGGAAACCCCGCAGGGTTCTCCATATTTCCGCCCGCAACTAACTATATCACCTAGCCAACTAGTCTAACAACTAGCACCACAGGACCTGAAATATAAACACCTATTTATAATGATATTAGTATTATAAGGTGCTTATATTTCCGGTCAGAGCGGTATAGTATAATTAGTAATAACTAGTCGGCGACTTGAAGTCAGCCAGCTCACACGCTACGTGTAAGCTTCTGTGTTTTTCAGCTTCGGCATATAGTACAGAATGTACCGCCGCCGTGAGGTTGTGTTTGTTGCTCTTTGCCGAAAAAACGAGGTACAGACCGACTCGCGCGAGTTTCACCTATAGACGCCAGTTTCGTTTAAATCGTTCTGTACAAAGTCTCGCTTTCAAACGATCAAGCGACGATAGAAGGTCAGTGAGGTGCTGCAGATAACGGGGGTACTGTACCCCCTTACCGCAGTCTCGGTCTACATTACATACAGGTGGAAATGAAGGACTGAAGAGCCGTGCCGCGGTAGGGCCTGCATGTTTTAGCTCACAACAAGTCGAAAGAAGCGCTCTTATCTACACTTTGCTCCTATCTGCAGTGGGCAATACATCGCTCTTCGTATAGGCGGGACATGCCGGTTTGACTGCTCTTAAGTCCCGAATGCTCTAGTCTTACGCTCCTTTAAGTCCCGAATAATTTTATGTTGTGTGAGCTCTTAAATCGGGCCACCCACAGGACGACAGAGGATTCGATCCCCTCCTCCACGGCACGACCTAAACCCCAACCTCATTTTGTCTGGCGTTCTTTCCCACAGGAGGCCAGCTGTTGAGTACGTCCGAGACGTGTACGCGGAGCTGATCGCGATGGGAGAGGGAGTCCGGAGACCCGGCGACCGTAGTGACATTTCCTCTGATGAAGAGGATGAGATGGAGGTACTGAACAAAACGCCCGGCTGGCACGGGTCCGGTGTCCGACCCCCAGAATTTGCTCGCCAAAATGGTGTCTATCTTCAGTAAACCAACTACATTGTGTTGGATGATATTGATGCGATGGCCGATACGATGGTCGATACTTTGTTGTCGTGTGGATCCCGTGGGGATGCAGGGGTAGACAGTGCTGGGTAGCTGTCTCTTCGTGGTTCATGGTGCATTTTATTAATCTCTCCGTTGGCTCGCAGCTTGGAGACAGGGCAAGAAATATCATGCTCTATGGAACAGTGAGAGGAGGGCGACGATGCCCCAAATGTCCCATGGAAGTATCACTGTCGACTATATGTTCGCCCTCTTTTGATAGCCTTTGACGTGGCATACTCTGTACCCCATCAGGCGACTGTGACATCTACGATGGCCTGATTTCGCTCCAACCATGACATGGTTTCACATCAAATATTTAGACTATCCATCAATAGTGTGTATCGCACTTCATAACATTGTCCGGTCCAGCGCCCAACAAGGCGAAACAGTGTACGTAGTGCGTGATTATTTCGGGCTTCATAGAGACAGACAATACGCGTATATACGACAGGGAGAATCAAACGGACGCCTCGAAAGAAAAGCTCCTCTTCTGGCACGTTAGCAGATGCCAAATCCAAGTTCCTGCGCACAAAGACAGTTTGTCCCCCATTCAGCAAACTCGCGAAATACCATTCAACTTGGCAGGCGCTCCGAAGGGGTTGGCCGAGGACCCCCATCGTGGGAGCATCATTGGCGATCGCTCGGTTGTGGCTGGCAAAGGCTCGGAAACGCCGTTCGTTCTGGAGATTTGTTGCTGGCATCGTGCAGCAAAATCAGGTGAACTACGTAGCCGCTGACTCGTTTAGAAGAACAGTAGAAACATTCACACACCATTTTCAAGTAGTTTGTGACACAAAAAAAGCGCAAGCAGTTTTAAAATAGCTGAACAATTTAGGGTTTAGCCCACTTTCGTCTGTGCACTCTGCTCTACAGCAGTATTAATAGTAGCCAAAACGAGTTACGCTCATGTGTTCGGATGGTGTACCTATCGTGTGAGGACGGTAGCTTTTCGGCTGCAGTGTGGAAAGCAAGACATAAAATGTCCCTGACGCAAGCTCCACTGCTGCAGTTGTAGAGTGCCCGTTTCTGTGAGAGTCCTTCGCTTAAGAAGTAAGGAGTCATCCCACGGTAGGGGTTTTAAGCTCCTCAAGCGAGGCAGACCCGTTTGGCATGAACATTTTACGAGTATCACTGTTTTAGGACTAGCGCATAGAAGCGTTTGTCGGGTTGCGCGAGCGATTGTCTTGGAAGTCATGTTTCGGGCGAGATATTGGACTCCTCATGTTAGGAGCTCATAAACGCCTACTACACCCCTAGCGTGGGATGACTCTAAGACGCTGTTTGCATGTTGCGTGCTTCCCTAGGGCCTGATAAAAGTTACCCGCCCGCCCCCCCCGACCCCCCGGGCGTCGGACAATTCAGGCCGAATTCTGCTTGGTATGCAAGCAGCATTTTGCATGCTTCCCTTTCGATCTGATGTAAGCTGTCCCCCCTATAAAGGTTATCCCTGCACCACGCATGTGAGGGTCTACGGTCTTAATACTCGGCCGTGCACTATCATCTGTACACCCCTCCCCACCCCCCGGGCGTCGGATACACTCAGGCCGAACGTTGCTCGGTACAATAAGCATGTCGCGTGTTGCATGCTTCCCTCGCTGTCTAATAAAAGCTGACATTCCCCTATCCCCCGCGCGTCGAACAATTCAGGCCGTAAGCTGCGCGGTGTGCCAGTGCCGCGCCGGTCAGCAGGATCGGACTCTTGCCGTGTCCCTTGCCCTGGATGGCAACCCTGATGCGTACGCTATCGACCGTCTTATTGCGGGCTTCGAGGTGAGTCGTAGTTTGGGGGATAATTGTGACGTCGGATGAGCGAAGATAGGCGGGACAAACAAACAAAACATGTTATACAATAGAAGTCGGTGCCCTAGCCCGAATCATTGGTTAAAAAGAAATAAGAATCGGTCCCCTAGCCCAAAACATGGTGCGATCCCCTGATGCAGTGGTTCCCTAATGCATTATAGTCGGTTTTGCAGGGTTTATTTTACCGCAGTAAGAGCTCTCTGCGACGAGGTGCCGCGTTGACTTCCGGCGAATCAATGCGGGGGGTAGTAGCCTTGGGTACCAAACTATACGCCTGATACGCATTGAAGCAGCACACGGGATTCTACAACAGGAAATGATAACCCTGCGAATGCGAACGTGTGCGGAAGTCGTTGACGTCTTGCAGCAAACGATCAACGAAAGAAAAATTGAACGTTTCGATGCCCCATGCTTTTTTTTCCAACACACATGTAGGTTGTAATATATACGTTACAATACTCCGTTCAGTCTTTCCTATTTTCTTTCGCTATATACAAAACACGCTTGTCGGGCTGCCCGAACTAAACATATAACAGGGAAGTGATAACTATGAGAAAGCGTTATTGGAGTGATGTTCGTAGCTAGCTATATATATGAAGATAGGTCTCTAGAACGGTCCTTGCGGACCTGATAGAGTATGTGGCTGTTCCAGGATTTGTGTTATTTGAGTCCTAAAGTGGTCACCCGTAAATGCGGCGGGATACTGTTAGTATGATCCGAGGCCACACACAGCCACTTGGAGTTTGACCCGTCTCACGAGTTATGGTGCATCGAAGCAGCATCTAATAAGAACAAGCTATACAATGCGAAGCTGTGCCTCCTCCCAGTACCGTCATCCCCTGTACCCCACCACTCAGCATAACGCCATAAGGTATTAAGGTAGTACCTGGTATAGCTGTAGCTGGCACCTCACGCAGCAGGATAATTGAAACTGTCAACTGGTGTGCGTTACTATTACGCGGGACCATAGTAAAAAGGACCTACGGTACACACAAAAACCTATATATTTCCATATTTTTACTAACAATATTTGGTCCTATTTACTGTGGCCCCCCATAATAGTCGGCGGTCGGCGATCGTAACAGCCATCTCGAAAGGGGTCCCTGGTTTTTGGCACGGCGTAAAACAGAAACTCGCCACATATTTCTCTGAATTGGTGCCTGGAAAAAAATAATTGCTGGGCAGGAGCTGTACGGCGTAAACGAGATGGACGAAAATCTGTGGAAGGCCTACTTCCGCTCGAACGCCGAGTACATCACCAGGTCAGTCCGGTCTCTCGTTTTTCAACGGGCTTTGGTATCGCCTTCCACTCGTGTAGAAAGTTTTTAGTTATTTTACTCCCACGCTACTATCTACATATTAATAGTGGTATACCTGGTACATTATATCGTCTGCCACCAACATGGAAGTTCATTCATGTCGTTAGTGAATTGGTAAGAAGCAACTAATTTTCACCACCCACGTTTGTTTTATGAACACGATGTTCCGAGAGCGCGCACCAAGGGATGAAAAACGTCTCCCTCGAAATTAAGTGAGTATTTCACCCCCCCCCGCAAATAATACTATGATATAGTGATACTGTACCAGGTACAGCCTAAGCAGAAAATGCGAATGATGTCCTCAGCACACCAAAACGCGCGACTTTCCCGAAAAAAAAATGTAATTTGCAAACGAAAGGTGCTCGAAGTGCACGGATCGCTTGGAGCAGGAGAGGCTTAAGCGCTTGGCTAGGACACCTGGAGCGGATCGCGCCACTCGTATGGACGACATGTCTTCGGACGACGACGACGTAAGTTCTGGTGGAAAGGTAGTTCTTGCTCTATATCGACGGGCGTTGCAGTGTTTGACATACTACTTTACTCTCTACTTAGAAGGCCGGAGTTAGCTGCTTTGGCCCATTACGCTAGCGTGTTTGTTCGCATACATTGACCATTGTTTATGTCATGTACGTAAAACCACCACATGTTCATATAGGCCCTTAAATATGCATAGTTGTACATGAAACCAGCCGTTCGAGGCCAAACGTAGCACTACGAAAGTACAACGATAGATAGCTTCCGGGCCCTTTTCAATAACTTTCATTGTTGACGATCGAAGGGTAAGGACAATGCCAAATATGACCCAACCTTCCGCAAATATCAGAATAGATATCACAGCTGACGTTTTTGAATCTTTATGGAATGTGATTTTGTTTTTTGCCAGGACGAGGTGGTGTTCGATGCTGTGGTTGTGACACGGACCAGCCCAGAGGGCCGAATGATGCAAAAATGGCTACACGCTGCACGTACCAAGCTGGGCGGCGCCCACTTGTTCCCGAAGCCTGAGGCTAGAGCACAGATGGAGAGGTGACGAAGGATTCATATCGGTGCACAATTCCTGGCAGTAATCGCGTATTTAATTGTGCCGCTATTGTTTGTGAAATGATCGGTTACTCGGAGTTCAATTAGAGGAGCCCTTTGCAGGAGACTGCGGTTATTGGTGTACATCAGCCATTGTCCATCAAGAGTGAGCGAGTTCCTTGCGCACACCTGGATAGGGATATTGTACACTACCGCAGCGATATTCACGAGTCATCGCGTTTAGCATAAACGATACCTCGGCGTCCCAAGCAAAAATTGGCAGGTAGGTGAAACTGTATGTCTCGTCCCTCTTTTTGCGTGTAGATACGTGGAGGCCATGCGCAAGCGCAAGCTGCAAGGCGGCAAGCAGGACATCGCCGGTGCTAAGGAACATGACGATTCTCGCACCAAAGACTGGAAAGTTGAGCTCACAGCGGCTTCGAGGGCGTTGGCCTTGCGATGGCTGCGCGCTGCCCGCGAGGGATTGGACGGTGAGGATTTATGTTGTAACATTCCGTCGTCGCTGTGTTTCGTCCGGAGCATATATTGGGGTCGATGAGGTCTCTGCGCTGCGATCAGCCGGAGGCTCTCGCCCAAGGCTACTACTTCGTCGTTGATTCGCTGTTAATCAACGCGGCACCGTCGAAGACAATAGTTACTCTGGCAAAATAGGCATTTTGTGGAGGATATATTGCTGGATTAAATAAACGTTTCATTTCTCACCCCCAAAGGTCCGTGTTCTTTTTAGCTGAGACGGGTGTTGTTTCCCACATAGTTTTTATAAGGACGTCTAACCGTCCATGCTCGTTTTATTAGCGATGAATGTTGTTTTCTATTAAAACTCTGTAGCGATTGAGACGTTTTTTAGGCGCGGCGCCATGCGAAGCGACAGCAGCTGCACCGCTTGCAAAACCTCGCCTGGTCATACCTATAGACAGGGAAAATTCGATCCCATTACGATGCGAATCGATAGCAGTTACACCGCCTGCGAAACACCCCCTGGCCAAATATATCAGGAGACATGCCAAGCACGAAAAATCGTGCGCTGTAAAGGGTGTAGGGCTGAGTATTATATACTGAAGCCTAGTAGACGGGTGTCAGTCAAGGAAATTTATGAGAAAAATATATGTTTCAAGAGATGACAGTGCTGTCTCCTGATAGTTTTGCCCTTGGCTATTAATTTTCGCAGGGAAGTTCCGATCCCGAGGAGAGAAGCTGCGGGAAGACGTACACTCCATTGCTGCGCGTATGCCACCGGAGGACGACTGGTTCTTCGGGGCCGAGATGCGCCTCGAGGGGCAGGTGCGCGCGATTAAATGACCAACCATTGTTTTTTTTGTTTAAAGCTATTATTTATTCGGAATGTTTTTGCGCCCAAGGCTCGCCTAAAGCAAGACGTTACTACAGTACGTATTTTTTGTTAAAATTACGTCTTCTTCTGGATATTTTTGCATGTAACCCCCCCCGTATAAATGCACCCACGTTTTTAGGGACAACCCACTTCAAATAATTGTGGGATCTTTTTTTGCAGTGTAAAGGACACGAAACATAAATACTGACCCAGGGCAAATTTCTCACGTGAGAAAGGGCACGTTCTACACCAGCTTCAGTACAACGGCTCCCGAATTTCTTATTTTCCTGCAAATCTCAGCCTAGCTTTCTTATGTCCTTTTTGTTGAGTATCCTGTACTGTATTACTACTGTAGCTTTTTCCTGGGTTGATTTTACGAAACGCGTTCGCAGGGCTACCGGTGGTGAGCACAGCGGAAATTTCGCCTGAAAGGCTGCCTCTCAGAGAAATAGCCATGCCTCTTTACCGTCATCTGTTGGGCTAGTTTAGGCTGTAGCACAGTCCAATACGAAAAGGCAATTACGCTGTTGACTCTTTTAGAACTACAACAAAAGCCCACTCTGATTTCAACTTGTTCGTCCGCAATCAAATAGGTGCAGTGCTGAAGGAGTTGAGCGTGCTGAGACCTTTATCGATTCTAAGAACCCCGAGTAACTGGTTAGGCACCCTTTTATCAGCGGCCTTCCGGCGGCAGACCACATGTCAGACATGCCATGCACATATTAATAGCATGTTGAACTCGTGCTTTTGACACGTGGTACGGTAGGAGTGGCAACCTAAATGGTAAGAGCTCCTCACTTGAGGAGCTCTACACCTCATCACCCAACAGCCAACTTTGAGAAACAATGTAAACTACCGTAGCTCGATACACCAGCCCACGGACCAGACATCTGTTAATAACTATTATTACGGAGGACCATAGTAATCAGGACTCACGATGCTCACTAAAACCTATGTATTGCACTTGTTTTAGTAACCAAATTTGGTCCTGGTTACTATGTACCCTCGTAATATGATGATATTGCATAATGCACATCGGATCTAAATATGTTTGGTAGCTCTTCGGCCGAAGAGCCCCGTCGGTGGTAAAGGTTTTGGGCTCAAGACCCCCATCCGGCAAGCATGATCTACTATTACGGGGGAAAGTAGTTAATAGGACCTACAGTATACACAAAAACCTATATATTTCACTATTTTTACTACCAATATTTGGGCCTATTAACTACGTTCTCCCGTAATACTCGTACTACTGTAAATCGTGCAGATCATACAGATCAGGGATATTTCTGCCCCGGAGGACCATGAAAAGGGATCTGTCTGATCTGTTCAACCCTTACCGTAGCGCGGCCCATTTCAGAGGCATGCCATCTAAAGAACGTGTTGAGTTCGTCGTTTTAGCATTGTTGATACAGTGCGTATCTCGATTTAAGAGCACCCGGTGAAAAGCCAAAACAAGCGCTCTTCACTACACATTGCTCGTACGTATCTACAGTGGACGGTATGTGGTTTGTGGTGTAGGCGGGGCATGCCGATTTTTGACCGTTTTTAAGTCCCGAATGCTCTTAACTTGCACCTCTTAAATCGGGGTACCCACTGTATGCTATATGATGCAATTGATACGATACCAGGCGCTGATCGAAGTGGGACAATCTATCGAGGACGACAGGCGAGCCTTGGAAGCGGAGGGCGCGGTTAAGATCCGCAAGATTGAAGTGGACTTCGAGCAGTTCGAGGTGAGTAAACACTCTGCAGCTACAGATGCGCAAGAAGTGTGCCAACACGTTGTTTTTTTTCGGTGGTTGACACAGAATTATCGTCACAGAAGTAACACGCGATGGTCACGAACGTCTCGGAATTATTGTGCAAACCCTTCACAAATGAATGTGCGTACGCGTGTTGCAGAAAACTACACGGGCCGACATGCAAAACGACCTTGGCGATTGATGCGCCGCCGTGTGAGCGACAGAAACACGACATCATCGTCTTAAATGAAAAAACAATGTTGCGAACTTATTGTGCAAACCCTTCACGCGTCAGTTCGCGCGTTGCAGCCAACTAACCGAGCCGGTATGGATAATTATATGAAGGCGTTTGACGATTGATCCGCTACCTTGTCAAAAAAACATAACATGGCAGTCACGAATGCCGCGGATATATATAGTGCAAACCCTTCAAACGGTACTGCGCGAATGTCAAGGATGTACTGCTGTGTAAGCCCATTTCGAACATCATTGCGCCTGTGCACGTGTTGCAGAAAACTACACGAGCTGACATGGAGAAAGACCTGAAGGCGTTCGAGAACAAGATCCACGTCGATTCAGAGTCGGTCGGCACCGAAGTCGAGCTAAGGACTCGCGAGCTTCTCCGGCTCAGGGACGAGAAGCAAGAACAACAGCACGCCGAGGAGACCAGGCAAGCCACGAGCGGGCGGGCGCTAACGCTCGCCTTTTTAGAACTGGGTTCACACGTTTTTGGGTGTACTCATTTATTGCATAGCCGTAGTCATAAGACCATAGACCCACACGTTTTTTGGGGGGGGTTACTTGGAAAGTTTGTGTAGGATAATTGTTCCAGTAAAAAAAAGTTAAAATATTTTTAGGGACAAAGTTTTTTTAGAAATGGTGTGGTGGCATCAGTTTTTGCAGTCGTAAAAGGTTTAAGGCCACGTTTCGGATACTAATACGTACGGTTTTGCTCACGACCCATCGCTGAACCTCGACACCAACCCTAAACCAGGTTGAAGGAGGACGAAGGGGGAGTACCTTCCATGGTGGCGGAGGCGCATCGTAAAGAACTGCAAGACATGGACGACGTCGCGCGCAAGGAGCAACAGGTATAAATCATACTGGACCGATATAAAATCGACAATACCGTAGATATTTCCATTGCGAGTATTTTTCTTGGTCTATTAATAGCGTATTAATAGCGTTAGTGCGGTACCCTTTAGTGCGGGTCCCCAGTTTAGTGCGGTGAAAACATCTTGTCACGACTTCGTCCTAGAGAGTACCTGGTACTCCGATATCCTGTGATAGTGCGGGGCCCCACTTTAGTGCGGTTACTGTCATCTGGCAAGGCACCGCACTAATGAGTGACCACGGCTGCGTCAAAATCGAAAATCGGAGGTAAACAATCGGACCGGGAATATGTGCCGAGTGCCGACTAAAAATGATTAACACAGCATCGGCCATTGTTGGCTGGGGATGATGCATTCGGTGTCCACACTACAGTGCAAGAAGTCGTACGGCATAGGCGAAGCATGATCCTACTCGTGACGTTGCGTGTCAACACTGCTCGTTGTCGGTAGATACAATCAAACGTATGATTCGTTTTCGCAGCCATACTTGGGCGCTAAAAAGTTACTGTTCCTGCAACAACCTTTCCCTGTTGTGGCTATTTATGAAAGCTCTGCAACGCTAGAATTAAACACGATCTGCGTTTCTTCACGTTGGCTCGCCAATATGCTCTGCAACGCCAAACAAAGTAAAACATGAATGCGTTGTTTCCTCACGTTACTAAAATAAGGCGCGAGAGAGGCAATGGTCCGAGGAGGAAAGCGGAATGCGGGCCCAATTCCAGCAAAGGCAGGCGCTCACCGAGCAGACCGTGATCGACCGCAAGGTCCTGGCCGACAACAACATCATCCGGATCAACAAGGAAACGAGGCAGAAGATTAAGGGCGCGGAGAAGGAGTGGCAGGGTCGGGCGGCGAAGTGGGTCGCAACAGCCAAAAGAAAGGTGAGAGAATCTCGACTTCATGGCGAGGCGGACGGTAACTGTCCTCCAAGAGAGACAGACTCCAAGCCGTTTTTTCGATAGTTGAAATCACTCGTATTGTTCGTTTTTTCTCGAAATCAGTTTTTGGACAAGATATTATAGCGCCTCTCAAGTGAGGAGCCTACGTAAATTCGGGTGCACCCATCTCTACCGTAGCAAGCGTCCAGCAGTTAACCCGACCGAGCCGTCATCCCACGGTAGGGGTTGCACTTTTTGGGCTAAACGTGTTTGACCAGTTGAGCTCCTCAAGTGAGGAACTACCGGTTGGTATGACAATTTTACGGGTATATTTGTTCTAGGACTAGGGCATAGAAACGTTGGTCGGGTTGCGCGAACGAATGTCTTCTAAGTAAATTTTCGGGTGAGATATTGAGCTCTTCATGATAGGAGCTCAGAAATTCCTGCCGCACCCCTACCGCGGGACTACTCCTATGGTGACTGTGTCTCGAACTGCAGGTGGAGCTGAAGCAGAGCGAGGATGCCGAGGACGCTGAAAAGGCCAAGCGTAGGCGATGATAAACGCGATGATCGGCGAATTTTCATGGGCGGTAATAAGCGCGGTGATAGGCGCATTTACCTGGGCGGTAATTGGCGCATTTATGGAATAATTGTGGCCCTGAAAGGAGAAGATTTTGCCGCTTCGGGAACAGAAAGCGACAAAATCCGCGGTTTGTTGGGTCACGGAATAATTTAGGGTTGTTGCTCCATGATCTGGTAGGGGCCACCATCGGCGGCCATCGCTGGCGCATTCGTGTAAAAACATGTGGCCCTGAACGAAGAAGACTGTGCGGCTTGGGGAACCGCACGCGGCATAATCCGCGGGTTTGTTTGGACATGGAAGAATTTAGGCTTATTGCTCCATGCATTGGTAGGGGTCCACCATCGGTGACTAGGGTTATTGTTCCATGCTCTGGTATGGGGCCGCCGTCGGTGGCTATTACTGTTTCGTGGGTCGCACAGCTAGGTAGACCCACGTCGGAGTGCGAGGGACGGTACTGAGTAGGCTGTGCGGTCAAAGCAGTAAGTGGTAGAAGCCGGCCAGCGACCAAGCGATAGGCCGGCTCTTGTGTAGCATGTGCTGGTATGTGTCTGTGACTATGTCAAGAATCGAGAGAGGTGGGTAGAGATGTGTGAAAGTAATCTAACCGTGACGTACAGAAACCCTATGGTAGCCCTCCCATCATAAATTAACTTGGGTAAAGGGTTTGGGCGACACACTCTTTTCATCATCAGCAGTGGTTTTGTTGTCAGGGAACCTCACATAACTTTGCAAGTGCAGGGAAACAGCACCCCAACGCATATCGTTGGCGCTGCATGAAAGCAACATATATAGATGCTTAGTATTTTTTAACTCCAGAGCTGTAGGCTCTACTATCACTTACCAGCGGTACGCGTTGTCTTATGGTATACTATGTATATGGGCAGTTTGATGGACAGGCGATTGTATTTTGTTTTGTTTGGGCGATCGTACTGACTAGCGTTACCATGCTGCCGTAGGCGCTGGTTGTGGAATGGGTTGTTACGGCAGCTACGTAGGAGTTTTGTCGTTCGGTTGTGAATCGTTTGGTTGGCAGTGCGCACTTTTGCTGTGTGATTGCGTTCGTGTGTTAATCGTTTAGTTGATTGTGCGCACTTTTGCTGTATTACGATCTTCGTTTGTGCGAATCGTCTACTTTAGTTGACGATGCGAAATTCTGCTGTGTCACGAAGGGTACAAAGCATGAGTTGTTGGTGTAGTGGAAGTGTTCCCATGGTCGTGCAAAACGTTTGTGAATCGATAATGCAGTTTGGTAGTTATTTTTCTACTTGCAACGTATCGTTAGAAGCGGCCCTTAGTTCACTGTGCGTACATCTGCTGAGGAAGCTAAGAGTTTTGGTCTTCGTTTGTTCATCATTTGGTTGACGGTGCTTCTGCTGTAGCGGCGAAGGGCATATGGGATGGAAAATTGGTGTTGTTGAGGCGTTCCCGGGTCGCTAACTTCGTGTGTGAGTCGTCAAGTTGATTGGGCGTACTTATGCTGAGCGATGGCGTACACAGCGGGAGGATTTGCTAGTGAATCGGTTAGTTAAACCGTACGTACTTAAGCTGTGTGATGACGTACAGAACGGGACGATTTGTTGGTGTTGTGGAGATGTTCCCCAATTGGCGCCAAAACAATAATGAACGAGTTAAAACACTTGCTCGGTCGGCGCTTGCGACACACATTCGCACATGTTACTACAGAGCTATTTCGACATATTTGAGTCAATCCCATACATTATCCAAGTCGTCTTCCCGGGTTATTTCTCCCCCCACATCCCGATTGAAAAAACAACCGTAGGAAGCCTATTGTGAGCAGAAGCTACATCGCTTCAGGCTCTACAGGTGCTCTTCCCCCTTCAAGCGTAGATTTCACACATCGCACGGTATGCTGATACCCTTATCAAGTTCAGGCATATACTAACCACTTGAACTAATTTCTGCGATCAAGGGGTAAGGTGGGTGCCCGTCACGTCTGCTCCCCTCACCAAAGCACGCTGAGCATATTTCCATTCATATTTTCACAAAACGCTCGAGGCAGCCTGACACCGTGTTGTTGTCCGTGCCTTTGTCGTGCCGCCTTCGCTAATATTCGTCTCCACATCAAGCAAATATCTCCCAAACCGATGTGAGAAATAGCTCCCTCAGTTGGTCGTTTGGATACGTCCCAACGTGGAGTTACGTTTCGCAAACCAATCAGCGGCCCGCTCAACTCTACGCATTTGGACGTGGTGTATTTACACGGTGTTGTTCGCGCACCAATCAATACATGTGAAGGCAACCGGATTTGTTTTAACGTCCAAAAGATATTACCGATCCAACAACCGGGAAAACACACTCACCATAACAAGTCTGAACTAAACACAGTAAAACGTTCGGCAAGGCATAGAATACATTATTTACATCTCACTCCGTCACCTCTCGCGGGCACATCCTCTATCTAGCGTTACCGAAACGCTGCCGGCCTACTTACTCGTCCGGCGCGCTTTGCTGCCGCCCCTCGGCAAGACCTAGGTGCGCAAACCTAGTCTGCCCATCTAACCGCAAAAACCCTTGTTCTTTTAGGACGTCAGAAGCCTGTGCAGGCGAAACCGCTCGCAGGAGGAGATCCGACAGTCGCGTTCGCCCC
>JBBMKB010043782.1:0-16182 GCA_037833945.1 Alaria marginata | reverse complement strand
AAGAAAATCGCCATTGCCATGGAAGCGGTGGAAGCTTCCACGGAAGCTTCCATGGAAACTTCCAAGTACTTCCGTGGAAGCTTCCATGGAAGCTTCCATCACTTCCATGGAAGATTCCATCACTTCCATTGAAACGGACGGACGCTTCCATGGAAGTGATGGAAGCTTCCATAGAAATGGTGGAAGCTTCCATGGAAGCGGTGGAAGCTTCCATGGAAACTTCCACCCACTTCCATAATAAAAGCAAATAATGTAGAAGACCGGTTATAGAGCTCCTTATGTCAGGAGTTTAGAAACGTATTGTTGTACCCTTACCGTGGGACACCTCTTTGACGTCTAGCTAACGACGAAGCCGACCGTAGCTGTGAGCCACGTGGACGATACTTTCTTGACTAAGCTTGGCAGCAATGGAAATGGTCGTCTGTCAACTTAATGTTTCGGGGCATCCTGTTTGCTTGTTCCAAACGTACACTACTATTTGAGAGGCATACCAAACGTTGGATGGGCCAGTGAAGTGGACTAGTGTTTGAAATTAATAAATCACAGTATCCATAGATGTGCGTGTGTCATTCTCGCCATTTATGGACGGCTTTGGGAGACACCGGGAAGACTGGCGTTCATCCAGTGTATATCGAAACATACCCGTTTACCTGGTCTCTTCCGCCTGATTGAGTTTTAGTTGTGCCAACCACGGTAATGAGATCCCAATGGCTCGGAAAGACGTTAGGGTGTTGGCGTACCTCGAAACAGCATCAACCACTTTTGGAGGGCCTTCCCACAACTACCATCACGAAGTTTCCGCACATATATTTGTGTAAGTTGTCCTAACCGTAACCCCTTGCACTGTGTTTTTGAGCATGTTTGACGGCCGTCCTTACAGATACATATATATGCAGGGGCTATGCTTCTTTCGTTTCCTTGGGTACTTGGTAGACCATTCCCCCCTTCCGGTCCTTTTGATATGCTGGCATTCTCTAGTTTGTCTTCCATATCTGACGTCCCCCCTTCCGTACAGCTTACTGCAAAACACAACTAGTGTGCCTACCAGGATGTCAACTGAATTTCCCCGCTCCTTGCTACAAAGGATAATTGCTGGTGCATAGACCCTAACTACGTTGATATTGATGCTCGGCTACGCACTGACGCTGTCCCCGCCTTCGACACCATAACTTGAATATTCATCGTGGCCGAATAAGGCATCGACACCAATGTTTTTGCTTTCGTTATCGTCCGTGTGCGCAACAACGCCCAGTTCATGTACTTCAAAGTATCCACTCAAGACCAATGCCGTGAGCTTCCATCTGGTTATATTCCGATGATGGCTTCCACTCCGGTAAACGTCTTCCATCGCACCCACTCCACAGACATCGTTTCATTGGCACCGGCGTACCAACAGCACTATGTAAATAAATTAGAGCACACATGAGAATCATCCTACAGTAGGGGTTGCATTTTTTGGCGTCAAACATTCCTGACTGGTGGAGCTCCTGAAGTGAGGAACTACCGGCTGGCATGATCATTTTACAAGTGCATTTATGTTAGAACTAGCGGATAGAAATATTGATCGGGCTGCGCGAACGAATACATTTCGGTTTCAGGTTCCGGGTGAGATATCGAGCTCCTCATGTCAGGAGCTCAATTTGTTTTTGCTGCACCCCTATCGTGGGATGCCTCACGAATGTACGCGAAATACGACAGGCTGTCGTGCACCCGGCAAGCGATTGCGAGCGGTATTCGGCACGGCTCGTCAACTTGGTATCTTAGCTTCCTCCTTGGCTCAACATAATTACGGGTTCACACGTGCTCAACGCGCTTTACCGTACTTGTTTATATCACGATGGTTCACCCCATGTTCGACTACCATTAGACCATTCAGAATCGTACAGACTTGACCATAAATAATGCTGTCACCAGCAACATACCGAGACCAAGGCTACGGTGTTGTAGTATGACACGCCCTTTTCTCACCCTTCATGGCGTGTTTGGGCCCCTCGCACGAATAACTTGTACGTCACGGTAAAACTGTATGAAGTTGTCTTTTTTGCGCAGCGTAGGAAACTATCCTGTGAGGGTTTCAGGTTGCTCTCTGAAACGGCAAAACATACTGTAGTAATACTGCAGAGGAAATAGGACGTAACTCGCACCAATATCCTCGGGCCGTTGCAAAATGACTCCCCAAACCGAACACTACTACGGTACCGTACCCTTGCTTCTGCCTACAATGCTCTTGCTAACTACACCACAACTGTTTACATCCTGACATGTACGCCAAGAATCACGCGGGAAAAATGTAAGAACGCACGATATCAATAAACCTGCTGTAGATTGTACTTGAAACATTGGAAAAACAACGTGCTTCACTTTTTGGAACTTAATTTAAGTATAAACCTTCCACACACCCACGAACTCCCTTTGTGAATTAACTACACGTGCTGTGTATGCCTTTTCATTGTCGGATATTACCAACGACGGTAGAGTTGTTTAAAAAACAACAATCGCCATACAAAAGAGGTGAGAATAGACGTGGTGAGTTCATCGTTTCGTGATGGATGAATATGACAAGCATTCGGGGGTATCGTCTTTGATCGTATTTGACAATCTAAACACTAAGTTTCCCATATATATAACTCTGTACATTTCGTTGAATGGTTGTCCACCGCACGCACTTGTACATAGCATGAGGCGTGGCAACATTATTTCCAGAAAAGCGACCAATTTCGGCTACTCGCGCCTGGTAGCAATAACAAAAACGTCCATCACGACATACTCATTGCCCTCCGGGCTATCAACATGGTCTCAGCGCCTGTCTCAGACAACATCCAATCCACCCTACGGTACTGTAATCAGTATAACACCACGTGCTCTCCGAAGCTTATGACCCAAGAAGGTTGCTACCTCCCACCAAATAAAATAGTGTTTGAGTGTGTGCGGAAGTTTATCCGGATGAACAGACCCATCATGGGTAGCCTATGGATACAAACAACATTATTAATGAAATATCATGATTTTTCCCCACGATCTTGCGTTAAATAGCCACCTCATTTGGAACATGCACAGGCTGGATGTCCCTCCTCTTGGGCAGCGCGCGTCATTCTTTTAAACGGTGGTCTTGTATTTATTGAACCCCAGCAGGCCAACGAGTCTCTCATGCTACTACAATACGTGTCCCCACCTCGTCTCATCATCGTATGCGTTTGGCATTGCTGGTCGTTCGGTGAATTGTTTGTTCTTGCTTCACGCATTGAGTTGATCATGCCTTTAATAGCTCGGAGCACGTCTGTAACGGCTGAAGACAGAAAATGGGCCGATTGGGTGAACACATATTTGGTATGTTCACGAACCGTCTCATTGTACATTACTGCCGGTAGCACGCAACGGCGTGTGCTTTGCTTTTCGTAGCTTTAGAGATATGGAGTTTATCGTTTGATCTAAGCAGTCCCTGGTAGCCCTGCTCAGTGTTGTTTAGTGCCCAAAATGTTGCGCAGTATCTCCAACCCATCTGCTGAACCACGGTATTTTCGTTCGAAAAATTCCCGCTGGTTGAAGTACGCCACCCGGCGTGAGCTATAAAGTTCGCTACTATTATTTCTGGCATGGGGCCGTCACAGCACATGTATCTCCCTCCTAATGCATACCACAGGTGGCAGGGTGGTCAGCGTTGTGCCAAACTGTTTTCGGCCCGCTTGAAGTTGTGGCAGATACGTCGTAGTATATCAAATTGCGCCCGTATGCATATCACGCACGAAAAACAATCTTGGTCATTCTTGGCCCTTGTTTGTGTAGCTATTGGCACCGAATACTTCACTATAAGTTAAGTTACGTCAAGAATGTTCCAGTGTACATGTATGTTTCAAGATTCTCCAGAACACATATATCCATATCCTAATTTGGTTATCAATAGTCTTTCTGTTACACCGTCACTGGGACCCCTACGCCTTAAGCAATACAGTGACAGGAAGACTGCTAAATAAAATAAAATAAGGCAGAGAGGCCTACGATGACAGTACTTTGAGTTGTTGGTTCTCGCGCTGACAAGTATTAGTATGTAAAGAGGTACCCAATATTGAGGGATGTCGCTTTACTTTCCATTATGCTATCGAGAGATACCTTGGCCACGAAAGCGTTTATCGAGATGCCTATCCATATTTTATCACATAGGCAACGTTTGAGGTACGTGTGCATGCGTGGTATCATTGCCATGAAACCCCCCAACTTAGGAGCCTCAAAACTACGGTGTTTGACAATACCAATATCGTACCATGCGTCGCGTGTCCAATATTCCTGAAATGGGCTTCGATCGTATCGGCTGGGGACACATATCGCCGTCAATGTAAACGCTGACAACAAGTTCCCTACCGTTTGTCGGGTGATTAATAATACTACAGTTTATAGTGTATTCAGCGCGTGCGTCGTGTTCGATATATACCAGTCAGGTTCTTGGGGCATTTGCCTTATGTTCCCGGACTTTGAAGTACTCCTAGTTCGTTCATTGTTGGCGGCGGTGGCCTTCCCTGGGTGCAGTGTGCCAATCCTCAGTGTTTCATCGGTGCCAAACGTTGTTGAGGGATGGTGTTTTAACTTTCAATTAAGCTTTCCAGCATTTGGGCAAGTCATGGCCACCGGTCTTGTCCCTTCTCCCCCACGCACGTGTCTCTTGCCCAGAGGGTGTGGCAATGTCTAGGCTCGTTGATCCCCATATTATACTTTTCTAACTCAGGCTCATGCGCTGTCCGCGAGTCCATGCTTCAATATGAAACGAACACTACGACTACGTCCATGCCCGCTTGGAACTCGATCCCGCGAAACCAACCTAAGTCAGCACGAGGTTAGGACACATGCTACGATAGAGGTGCAGCATTTTGTTTCTGAAGCTCCTCACTTGAGGAGCTTTATGACTCACCGAAAAACTGGTTCTGAGCAAACTCAAAGTGCAATCCGATAACGAACCCGTGTCCCATCTAAACCTGAAAGGGTTTGGCAAAAATAGAATGACATTCCGACGATTGTATCTTATTGGGTTGAGGAGCCCCGTCATCCAGAGAGTAAAAACGTCAACACTTCCTACCTGTATCGTAGAACGCGTCTTAGCTTGTACTCAACCGGGGATACACTACGTCGCAAGGTAAGTCGACTCGGGCGTTTGAACGTTTTCACGTTGGGGTGCATTCGGCAACAACTGCGCTTGTACGTACGATGGCACGAATGACGTAGCAATCGCCGTGCTTCACGTAGCGTACGCAGATTGTCGTACCCTATTCTGTTTGTCTTGAACGGTACTGTGGTACGGGGCAATATTTACGTTCGTGGTCAACCGTTCTGAGACGACTGGGTCATGGCTTTTTCGGTGTCCATAAGTTATGCTCGGATGCCCACCGTGGCGTTCTGTGAACATTAGGGAAATTCAGACGTATTTTTAGTAACACGCTATAGTGTTTGGCCGGCATCGATGCAGGTACGAGGTACGTATGTCATATGACCGGCACGGTGTACTCGGGTGCCATATTGCCCCAAATACTTCGAGGTGGTGTGCTCAATCTACAGAACCAAAGTGAAAACGCTCTGGTTCATATTTAGTCCGTAGACATATCATTTCCAGGCACTGAATAGGCAAACCACACATATATACCCGGTGCCTTCAAAATAGACAAAACAACTACCGTTGTTCGGTATGAGAGTGAGCCAAAAATACGTAGGTACACAGCAGATGTTGGTTGGTCACGAATAACGGTGGGCACCGGCCAGGAAAACGCAACAACCCATAATCGTCTGGGGAGCGTGATTATCATAAACCAAAAACCGGTTTAATTGGAGATGACCGATTCAAAAAACAGGTTAACCTACTACAAAACCGATTCAACCGGTTCTTGTGCTTCAACATCTCCATAAAGTATAAACCGAGATGCAAAGCTGTCTTAAGTTCGTCGGCCTTACGACATGATAAGTGCAAGTAGTAACTTGATGTTGACTCGGAGTCTACTTGCCATTCTCAGGTCGTGGTGTGCTCCCTCTAGCACAACAACCCCATAGTTGATGGTTATGGTAGACTTGCATACACACAACGCGATGTTGGAATTTGAGGTACGGAAGAGTGGCCATAACAACAACAAGAACAACAAAAACAACAGTGTTGGGTAGCAGCATGCATCTATGAAAAAAGTGCTTACCCCATCTACTATGTACGCACATTTGTCATCTCATTCTCCCTCCCCAGACGTCGCTCAGCTCCGGGGCTCCTAAGCAGGCTCCTTTCCCCTATCCTCCCTACGTAACGCAGCTTCGTTTCAGTCGGGAAGGTGTATAAAACACTTCTTTCTGTTGTATACTCTAAGCAAGTGACTCCGAGGCACCCTTAGGCGATTATCCGTTTTTTTTTCCCGTTTTGCAAATCAACGCAAAAGTCACACTCACGTGGGGTTTTGACTCCGGACACCGACCCTGGTAGCGTTCGAGGAAAATTCAATACATGTTCGGGGCTTTGTTCAAGTCGGGAAGAAGGTATAAATAACACTTACCTATGTTGTATACTCTAACGAAGTTGGCTCCTAGGCACCCTTCGGCGATTATCCGTTTTTTCCGTTTTTCAAATAAACGCAAAAGTCACACTCCCGTGGGGTTTTGACTCCCGACACCGACCCTGGTAGCGTTCAACACATCTTCGGGGCGGCCATCGTGCCCATGAGTGAATATAAACACGATCATGAATAGGCGTGGGTCATACGACGATAAACTGGTCGCATCCGTTGTGGAGCTACAACGGGCTTTTCGTGGGACACACAGCGAGCGTCTTATCGTTGATATTCTCCCTTGCATAGAATATCTCGCCCCCCGGGCTACCACCCAATGTTGATAAGCAGGGCATGAACGTGTACTGCGATATCGATGCGGGACAAACTACGGATAAATACCAACCTCGGGGAAGTCATGGGTCTCCTGTTGGAGTCCTGTATTCACGATATAAAAGTTTCTGGTTTCACCTATGACGGGTGCTACCAAAAAGGTAGCGCGTTGCGGCTTTTTTTGTTTCTGAATTACGGGGCCCCTTAACCCAAAATTGTCGGAAACTCCTTGTTCTTGAAACCGATTTTGTATATACCCAAGCCATGTGTTTCTTCATCTGGTTGCACTTTTTAGTCTACCCGGCATCGGTTGGTGGGTAAGGTTCAGAGAGACATGAAGCGAAGATCCCCGGGAAACGACAGGCGCACGCACCTATATCGTAGCATGTCTCCGGATCTGCCGGTTCACCGCTCAAACCGTTGAGACAGCCGGTAGTCGTTGAACCAGTTCAACGGACACGAAACGCCTCCGGTTACCACATCGCAGAACTCGTCACTCGCCGACACCTGATGGGTTTCTGAGAACTGCCGGGGAACCGTTTCTTTTTTTAATGGTATCGACCTATAGTAAGGAATCGACCCTTGGTCGTTTGAAGATGAACCCACGGACAAGGGGAGCCGCACCACCTCCAATGTGAATTATACCTGAAAGAAGCGCGGGTTGGGTTTTGGTGCGTAACCTGGATTACCCTATTATTGGTGGTTGTAACAAACAGTCGCTTTGTATTTACGCGAACGAAGGTAATTGTTTTATACAGTAAACCATCAACAGGTTTGGCAGTGATACGATCGAACGAATTGTGTTTCTACGGTAAACATTTATCTCCCTCGGCATCACACACTCGGAAACCGTGTAACGTCACCTTCCCCAATACCTAGACATGGTAATTTGACGTTGGGTAATGTTGTTTGGTAATATATTATCCGAAGAGTATCGGCATCTCACGCTCTCTGGGTGTCGTCCGGCTGATGGACGAAATTGATAATATCGTATTATGGTAATGACAAATCATTTAGACGGTAGATTCATGGTGTGAACACTTAAATTAGGCGAGTTTACGGATGATTAACCAGGCCAAACAAATTCAGGGTGCAACCTCGTTAACCTGGTAATCGCCAAACTATATAGCCGGCATCCAACTCTGCAGTACAGATGTACAGGTGGATTGTGAGAATCCCCAATGCAATGAACACCAGGCTTCCATGTTGTTTGTTTTCGAGGCAAACGACCGAGCTCAAGATTGAGCATGCTCGCAGAGTCCGGCCTCTAACAGGATAAGATCGAACAGGGCGATCGGCATGTCGACAATCTATCAAAACAGAGACGACATAAGCATACGTTGAGGTCCCAGTGGAATTATCGCCGCGAAACAGCAAAGTAAGCAGTACGTAATACTACACTTACACAAACGACGCACCAATATCGCCAAACTCTGGTTGCTGAAAACTGCTAGGGCTTTGGTCGGGGGATACAAAGGATCCACCAAGAAATCAACACGCAACAGGATTAGCTCGAACGCCACATTGTTAACCTGTATGGTCGGTGAAGCTACGTAGTATGTGCACGTAGTCATGGTACATGTCTAAGCTATATCTCACGATTTACCTTCGTGTTTTCTCTACCAACGATTCCAATCAATGTATAGCGAACCCGAGATGAGTATTGCCGATACAACAACACACCTACTTAAATATTGGATACCTATTCTAGCGAAGCCTCCCCTTTGATCGCTGTTATACATAGTCAGGTAAGGCCGTTTTTTACGTGCCCTGTTCTCCGGGTTATTTTTGGTTGGTACGCACGTGCTTAGACCGTCTACGACCTTCTCGTGAAAACATTCGTCGCTGCAGACACTCCTGAGCTATTGCCGAGGCTGTGCACCTCTTCCTATGTCCAAAGGGAAATATGCACAATCGAATGGTGCCGATCAAACTTGACATCATTTATGTAATTTTGCTGTATGTGGTGCAGTTGCACCTCTCTCAGCCTTGCCATCATGAGCCGTTGACACTAGTTTGTGGCATCCTCGAATAACCCCGTTCTGTGTGGTGTGTTTGCATCTTTGGCGTTTTTTAACTGACCCCCTGTCCCAAAAGTTATGTTAAAACCGAACATCGGAAACCCTATCTTAACAACTTCAAGGCAACGGCACAACCTACATTTACAAGCACTATAGCAGCACACGTCTTAGATGCCCTGTGCAATCTACTTACACGTCCCATGGCGTGCGCGGTATCACCCCCCTCTACATGCCACGATCTACATACTAAACTCTTAGATTCAATCGCTCAAAGCAGTACTCATACCCCAACTCTAGCCTCAATCTCAACATGTTCCTGGAATAATATTCCATTGTTCTAGTCACCTAATTTGCCTGTCCGACCAAAGACAGCTCGCCTTTTCCAAACGCTTGTTTTCTGGTACCATGACGCAGGGCAGTTCGCGGGTTGCCCCGAACCTTTTCGGGTTAGTAGACTTATTCCATTTGCGGATGATAAACTCGCAATATTTTAATTTGTGGCTTTCATGTCTAGCTCGTTAAGTATAAGTTTACCACACAAGACATTCCCCTTCATCATTCGAGCAGTCCCCTTCATCGCGGATTCTTTGCAATCGACCACTGTGCAGCAATACTGTTGGTTCGGTCACCCCGGTGGTTTTGTGGTGGACCTGGAATACTACAAAGATCGTAATCAGCGGTTTAATTATCCGCAGGAAGATTTTACTTTTAGAGGCACTAGCTGCCGAGATCATGTAACAGCGTTGGAAAGCACAATTCGGCGCGAGTCGCCAAGACAAGAACGCAATGGATCCTCATAGCGATAAAAGTAAAAGCTCGTACCGGAGAGGGGAGGAGAGGCTGAGAAAGAAATGTTTAGTCACCCCATATTTAAGTCCAGTGTTGGGAGGGAGAAGGAGAAAAGAAAATGTGCCAGCATGATCGATGGCAATAGTAAACGTATGCCAAATGCAAGCACCAACATAAACGCGTACAAGTCGTTACCGCGTGGAACACACAGTAGACGTCCGCTCCCCGGCTGTCCTCACCGCACTGACTAGCGTTAGTGTATACTTGAAGTCAATAGCAATTAGGTGGCGCACGGTCACACCAGCGGTCTGCGCCTGGTACTTATTCCTGCCCGCGTGCGCAGTTGTTCCCACCGGACCAGTACGGAGTTCTCTGTGTCTGATGTCCGTCAAGCAACAGCGCAATTCTATTAGCAAGCTCGTTAGATTGCGAAGGAATATAATGGTTCGTCTCGAACAGGTCTTCTACATTATGGTACTGTGTAATATCATCGAACTACAACTACTGCTCGCATTCATACTCCGGTTGTCCAAGTCACGGTCGTGTCTGTCTTACCGTAGATGACCACAACAAACGAGTGATCCCACGGTACGGGTTGAACTTTTTGGGGCCAACCGGTCCTGACCTGTTGAGCTCCTGAAGTGAGAAACTGCTAGTTGGTATGCTTCTTTTACGAGGGCGTGTTTTGTAGGATTAACGGATGGAAGGGTTGATCGGGTTGTGCGAACGGAAATCTTCGCAGTCATATTTCGGCTGAGATATTGAGCTCCTCATGTCAGACGCTCAGAAACGTATTGCTGCACCCCTACCGGAGGTTGACTCAAACGTTTATTTTTATGGGTTTGACACCTGTCATCCGGTCGCAAGTCGAAAATTCGGAACTGCTTATTTCCCTCAACATGGAGTTTCCCCTGAACGTCCCCTGCATGTTTGTGCCGCTTACCATCACATGTTCAGCACTTTGTAAGATTCTGCATGCGCAAATAGTGTTTCTCAAAGCAATAACAATCATCACTGCCCGATGTTTCCGAACTTCCTGCATTACGCCACGACGGTATAAACACGCTGTGTATGGTGTCTAGGTAGACGCCCTTCACCCGTTAGCCGACTGCTGTCATCTCCCGATCATTCTTGTGTTCTACGAAATGGTTTTCGCGCCTTGTTGGGGGCAAGCCATGATTTAGCTATGGTTTGCATCCACCCCATCCAACGATGCTAATACCTGCTACATATCCAGGATTGATATCATGGGTCAAACGATCCCCTCCTATTTGATTAGTCGGCACGTTGGAACAGTGTAGACGCTGTTGCTCCCTCACAGCACCTCTACGGTATGTTGTCATTCGTCCGATATATGGTTGATACATGTACCCTCTTGGTGGATCGTATCGCCTACTGTTCCCTTTGTAACCAGTTGGTATACTTTCGTAGAAATGCTAACCTCAATCGCGAGAATGCCAGTTGTAGGTCATGGGTGGAAGCGTGATGGTGTCACGTTCATAAACGTTTGTTTAATTTGCTTAGCAACTCAAATATCAGCCGATACACGAAATTGTCGCTAGGGACGTTGCCAGTTTACATTTCTCGGTCCACATTGTGGGGAAAATCAGAAACTTCTTCACGTAGAGTTATAATTTGTATTGTCAATGCGTCCCGGTACACGTTAGTATACTTTTAATGCACGCAATGATGAGAAAGGATGAAACCTTCTTTGATTCAAGAAAATACGTTCGTTTTCGGCACATCTCGAGAAAACCTCGTATGTTATTGTTACAGTATTCTTCGCACGAACCAAAAGGACAATTAAACTCTTGCGAAACAATCTTGGTAAATTAACGGATGGACCAATCGAAGCGCACCCTATTGTCGGACTTCGTCTCGTCGGTCCACCCGATTTTTATCCCGCCTTTTTTAAACAATATTCTCCCAACACCACGGAAAGCCGAGTCATTCCACGGTAGGGGCTGCACTTTTTGGGGTCAAACGTTTCTTACCTGTCGAGCTATTGAAGCGAGGAACTACCGGTTGGGATGATCATTTTACGAGTGTAATTGTTTCATAACCGGCGGATAGAAATGTAGATCTGGTTGCGCGAACGAAAACCTTGGAAGCCATGTTTCGGGTGAGATCGTGAGTTCTTCATGTCTGGAGATCAGAAACTTTCTGTGGCACCCCTACCGTGGCCTACGAAATCGTATTCTCGTTCCCGAGAATCGCTTGGAATGCATCGTTGACTTAAACCGTTGCAGGGCTGAAGTCGCGAACCCAGCGTACAGCGCATACATCGCGTCAAGGCGGGGTCACATCCCACGTTTTGTCCCCCAAACCTTCTGCAGAGTTCAACTACTGCATCATATTGTCGAGACTGCCGATATACATCGATGTCCCCTTGTATCATAAACCCCCCACACCGTGGCAGGTCAAGCTCAGACCATGCCAGACTGTGTAAACAGAAAATGGCATCATCACAACTGGTATTTTCCATACATGGTACATTGACACAATATACAAGCAGTCTTTAGCTTGACAGTTTGGAGCACGTGTGCTGCGATTTCCCTTCGGTTGCCTCTGCTCTTTACTTGCAGGTGTCATGTTCATTGTACTCTCGGAGGTCAGCATCCCCGGTAGTGCTATCTTCACCAGCAATATTGCCGGTACCTACGGAGGTGAGCAGAGTCGCGAAGCGTGAGTTGACTGCAAAGGTTGGTACACGAATACTACCGTATTGGTTATCTTGGCTACACGACGTCTGTTGTAGTCGTAATATGATGTTCGTGGTCGGTCTGACCTGTGTGACCGCAGCTCAGGAAAGTTTGACAAACTGTTGAAAATTCCTAAACGTCGTGGCAGGTCCGTCCTTGTCCAACTGTAAAGCGTGTTTTGTGTCATGAAGATCGAGCAATCGCAAGGGCGCACGGTTGATGCTCTTTAGTATTCCGGGTTGAAAACTCTGAGCATATGCAGCTGGAAAGGTCTCCATCTATGTCTCGGTCGATGGCGTACCTTAGCCGGAACACCTTGACTTTTGCGTACGAATTGCAGTCATAGAAGAAACAACTAGCTGAATGTACATCAATATCTGTAGTACTTACGCAAATCGCTTTGATACGACTGACGTTATCACCGTCGTGGTCGTAATGAGCGCCTACACCCCGATGACAATGTAATGCCCTTTGTGATGTTACTTTGGCAATGTGTGCCGGTGCTGAGGTCGATGTCGTTGGTATCCACCGTTTTCTGCCCTTTAGTAATCGATCGTCCGTTACTCTCACGTTTGAAGTATTCGAGAACGTTGACCTGAAAGTGAAACTTGTGCCAGGATTAAGAGTCCATTCCTTGACGTTCTTTGTGATACCTCCGTGGTGCAATGCTCGTTATTGTGGGCACGTTGATGTTGTGCTTAAATGAACTCGCATACTCGATTCCGTTGTCGCAGGACAGGCTCCAGTCAATCTATTAATACAGTGGAAGAGTACCGCCGGGGAAATGAAACACAGAAACTGAGCATTATTCACGATATCATCGCACACTGTTAGCATCTTGACTACGACGCATCAGGGAGGTTGCGTCTCTGCCAATTTTACCCTTAATTACACCAGGTTTTTGCTCATATCGTCAACAACACGGCGATATCCCGAGCATTCTGATGTGTTACTTGGTGCTTATCCCGTTGTCAGTTTTATTACCCTTTGTTTGGATTCCTTTGCCTCAGCCGGTGCCGTTTATTTCACAATCGCAAAAGTCCGTATTTTTGTTGTTGTACTTGTTCTGACATACACTCGCACAACCAAGTCAGTGGTCGCAGGACAGGGCACATCACTCGAAATAGAACTGAGCAGCTTTTTTGTGAAACAATTGTTTATCGGCGATTGTTAGAAACTCATCAGGTGTCATCGTGTCACAAGTTATCACATTATATACATTTTTTCCGTATTAAACCACTGTACTGATTACAGGTATGGCCGGCGGTAAAAGCCGCCTAATAGGTTATGCAGCCACACCGACGGCACTGAAGATCATATCGTCAAATATACGACTAAGTAGGCCGTGATACGTTTTACTGTGTCTCAAGCACGATGCTACCAATGAACCAATCACAGACACAGGACGAGTTACAAGTGCATGAAAAAACATCACATAGATATAAAAAATATTCAAAGTAACAGCTGTCACACACCACCAATGGGGAGCCGTTGGCCACGCGTTTGGAGTGTTGCGTATGTTTCGACGCTTACGTTTCATGAATCAGTTGCTGACGCACCTTCGCGTTGATGAATCGGGGAGTATAGTATCGTAGAGAACATTACATTTTGTTCATGGCGGTAAATTCTGCGTGCTGGTCGAAGGTTTTGTTTTTGTTTCACCTCGCATCGCAAGCCCATGTTGTTCGGTTCAGTATATATGAAAACCAGCAAGACGGCTCCAACTGGCGAGTCAGGGGTAATGTTTGACAGCGCACACCCATGACCGCCCCGGGGGTGTTTCGTTGGTCTTCTTCACCCCTCCCGCTCCGATTTTGCAGTAAATAAACAAAGCCGTGCTTCTGAATTGTCGGTTTTATACCGGTGGGGAGAGATACTCTATAGGAGGAACCATTTTCCTGATATCATGGTCGCTATGTGTCCCACGACAAGCGCGCGATCACGGCCTCACGTAGTCTCATCGATGTGATGAACGGAAAGTCGTATTTACCACGCCTATGAAACGTCGCTGTTACATCGATCTATGGGCACCATGGTCTTACCCGATCACTGCAGTTGCTTCAGCACTGTCAATAGCTTGTAATTCCACATCGCGCAGTGCGTACTTTAAATACCGTCAACTTTGTCTGTGCTATGCCGGAATAAGCATAAACCGACGTGAACCAGGCAAATAGACCCTAATGCAGGCTCACAATACTCATGAAAATAACCACATGCTAAATATGACACAAGCAAAAAAGATATGACTAACGATTTTCATTTTCACGGGAGCGTTTACAGCAAACCCGTTTTACCGGTTGTCCGTTTAATCTGTTTTTTTGTGCAGCCTCTTTAATCCGGTTAAACCCTTCTTGGCTGGTAAACTGTCACTTGATTCTCCTAGCCGGTGCTCACGTCCACTCGAGAATGAAAACACGCGAGGAAACAAAAACATATGAAAAATATTGTACAAAAACATAGATCAATACGAGTGACTATAGTACTTTTTTAGATAAAATACATACCAATACGCGTGCCAATACACAAGACCTTCAGAAAAAATAATAGAACGTACAATGTGAGTGAAATGAAGAATGATGTGAAGGGAAAACAAAAGCACCAGAACAACCAATCCAAGTTGTTCAATAATGGAGATATTAGGTACATACAAGGTTCGGAGAGAACAACACAGTAAGGCGAAGAAGTACGGACGGCCATGCGCTATCTTTGCTCGGGCATAATAAGACACACTTATGTCAGGTCGATGAAGACCAAACATGAACCTAAGACTCCGGGGCACGAAGCTCAGCCCCCCCCCCCCCCCGCCCCTTTGCGTCTCGCTAGTCCGTTTACCCCCTTAACCCTCTCCCCTTCCCCTTGTCCGCCGCGTATTCGTGTCAAGAGTAAGTGGCGCGATTGTGGCCTTCGCCTGTCGCTCTGTAGCTTCACAGTTCTCCGCATGGTGACAGTTTTGCATGGACCCCTCCAGCCCTTCCTAGACCCGTCGAAATCGCTTGCCGGCTGTCTGTGCAGCCTTTTGCCACCTAACTAGCTGTGTACCATGTTACCTGAAATTTTTACGAAGGCGCCCCGTCGGATCCCTCCGCCCACGCCACCAAGACTAACCCTTACCCCAACCCAGCTGCCCAGCCGTCATCCCGCATGGCCGACGCTCCTCGTCCATACGCGTCACGAATCCCACGAACGGTATCCTCTGTCTCCGGACTGTTGGTTCAATTATCATGCAGTCTGCCTTGGCAGTTATGTTGCCGTACGAGAAAAGTGTGTTGCTGTGCAGCCAAATGCGATTATTGTTTAAATCGTGTGAGGAGAACCAATATATACATGTTGATGACTCAATAACCGTCATGTCGCGGCAGTGGTGCAGAAATAATAATGTGAGCTCCTGACATGAGAAGCTCAATATCTCACCCGAAACATGACTTGCAAGATTTGCCTTCGCGCAATCGTATCAACATGGTCACGCGCTAGTCCTGACACAAAAAACTTCTCAAACGATTATACCAACAGGTAGTTCCTTGCTTCAGGTCCTCGACCGGCTAGTAACGTTTTATCCCAAAGCGTGCAACCCCTAAACATGACTTTAACTCGTCGATACAGCCACCAGAGGAAGAAGCATGGCGGACATAAGGTTGTCCACGCGTTCTTACTGGTGTCGGTCGTTGTTCATTTGGGTGGTCATCAGTTGTCGAAAATGCGAGCCTCTTTTTTTTACCGTCTACGCATTTCTTCATTGCAGCACAGACTACGCAGTATCATATCCGATTCCAACTTTGTCCAGTCACCCGTTTGCTCCGTTGCGGCAACAATAGACCAAAAGCGGCGAAACCGTTT
>JBBMKB010043671.1:0-10119 GCA_037833945.1 Alaria marginata | reverse complement strand
GAGAGATGCACACGAATAAAAGGCATTCGCTGCACTAGGTCTATGGAACTGCTGTGAAACAAACTGCTTATAACCAATAAACAAGTCCTAGTTACTGCTGCTTGCTGCTGTAGTTGGCAGAATATGGAAGCCTTGGGGGGAGAGGACAGCGGCAACATGGCGGGTCTAGCTGGGCTCCACCTCGACGCAGCCAAGCTAGACGACATGGCAATGTATTTGAGGAAGCTGGAGGGCGAGAAGCGTGGCCTGTTAGATGAAATCGAACTTCTTCGCAAACGCCTCGCGGAGGAAAAGGTTAGAGATACCCCTATTAATAGGTTTCATATGTACCAGGTATACTTTAGGCTACTGTAGATGATGTAGTTGTGCGGTGGGATTTGTTCCTGAGGTACTATAACTCTGTAGCTACATCATAGGCGAGAAGCTGACCAATGACCACACACATGCATCTTGCATGGAGCACCGTCCGTATTAATTGGCGTGTGGGGGGTGTGGGGTGCATACTGCATGCATCTTATGTGCCAGGTATTGATTGGCATGTGTAGGGTCGTCCAGCCTCCCGCCTGTCGCGAGTTGCATGTGGGCATGGTGCAAGATCGTTCCACATACATGCATACAGGATCGTCTCGCCGCTTGCATGTTGCGTGCGACTTGCGAGAAGCTCGAGTTCATTGTCCATCGATCAAAATGCAATGGGGGAAGTCACATCACAGCTCGTTCGGTTGTTGTGGTGCACGTTTACAATAATACCTGTGCTATTAATAGCATCGTAACATCGGCAGAGATCTAAGTCGACGGAGTACCATCATTATCACTACCATTCTGAACGGAAATATAAGCACCTTATAAATAATAATATTGGTACAAATCGGTGCTTATATTTGAGGTTAGAGTGGTACGTTTCTCTTAACCGACATTGATCGGCCGAGCGCGTAGTCATGTAGAACTTGGCTTGCAACGTGCACTTGCTGCTTGTCCACAAGCATCATTCATTCGGTTGTTGCGATATGCGTACCTGTACATTGAGGCAACTGCTGTGCAGTCGTAAGGCGATGGAGTACCACCATTATACCATTGCGTTTCTCCAAATCGACATCGGTCGGCAGATCGCGCAGTCATCTACAACTTGGCCTACAACGTGCGCTTGTCCGCAGCAAGCATCGTTCGTTCGGTTGTAGTGATATTGATGCCTATACCGAGAGAGGGATTTGTTAGGCAGTCGTATCGCGCTGTCATCCACAACTTGGCTTCTCGCAACGTGCACTCGTCCCCAGCGTCTTGCTCTCACTCGGGGTCACTTATAAGCCGCCCCCTTTTATTTTCGCGTATTCGGTCAGATAACGCCACTTTCCACAGCGTACACATATTATGCACATATAAATAGTAGGAGAATAAAAGAGGTGGGGCCGACCTCGTGTCCAACTTCTCGGTGCAACCCCCCCCCCCTCGAATGGTAAGTAAGCATGGTTAACGGTGGGCATACACGACCGATCGATCTCTGGCGTTCAGCGTTGTATACATACACAGTTATCAAGGTCAATCGGCGGTTGATGACCTTTTCTCTTTGCGAAAAAATCGCGATCTCAATCTGGATCGATACATGTTTGTCAGGTCAGCACAGGCAACGCCTTGTGCCAGGTGTCGTAGGTCCGGTTCTATACAAGGAGACACTACGTACAAGTGCACTACCCGTAACCTCATACCCTATGGTACACTACAGGACAACCCGTACGAAAACGAAAACCAACAACAAAACACACGCTGAGATTTACAGGAAAATACGAAAGTCTGGAGCAGTTACGTAAGCAGGTTGGCGCAGAACGCATCCTTTTCCTAACGTCGAAATCGCCCTTGTAAAATTGCCCTGTTGACCCTGGCAGCATCCAGGAGAGTCACCAATACCCTACACCGTTGAAGAGCGATACATCTGTACAAACGCGCGGCCGAAATATTTCGCGGCTTGCAAAAGATGAGTATCGACCACTCAATTGGTCGAACTCACAGCTGACGTATTTGAATATATTTTTATGAAATATTTAATCCACCCTGTGGGGCAGTATCGATATTTCCGTTTTTCGCTACATGTATGAAGGCTAACGGCTTGCCTCGATTACGTAGCGATCATTTGGGTCTCTCTACTTCACAGTCCGTACCCACATACTGTATTCTGTATATCTCTCTAGGATGGAGGACCAGGATGGACTCCGGGTGTGCTGTAACGTCTTTGGGTGGAAATAACAAACGACGGTTTAACGTGAAGGCAAAACGCACTACTGTTAGTAGGCGCCTTGTACTGTAGTAGTACGGTTTGTCAAATCAATGTATTTAGGCACACCCATGCATGCATGCATAGATTGGTGCAGATTGGACAACGTTTTGTGAAGTACAGTACCGGCCCGATCATAAGAAAGCTCCTTTGAAGAAAGTCAGCCTGAGATTTTCAAAAAATTAAGAAAGTGTCCAGCGTGGCCGGCGAGTGCCACACTAAATCCTATATATTACATAAGAAAGTGTCATGCTCGACTTTCAATCCAACATAAGAAAGTCAGCCTGAGCCCGTTTTCAGGTTTCTTATGATCGGGCCGGTACTGTATGATACCTGGTAAGTGTTTTCATATCAGGTGTAAAAAACCGATCGATTACCCGGCCCAGGGAAAATCCTTACAATGACGCGTTTTCTCCTGTTGTCGTTGTTGTTGTTTTTCGGATCGGTTTCACAGGCCGACCAGAGCGACGTGTACTACTACCTACACAAAAAACTGGACGACAACTACGACGTCATCAGCGCCCTGGAGAGGCAACTCATGGTGGAAACCGCGGACCGCGAGAAGGCCGAGACGGAGTACGCCAGGCAGATCGAGGAGCTGGAGCACCGTCGGGACGAGGAGCTGGGGCCGTTGAAGGAGCAACTCATCACCGTGGAGGAGCAGGTGACAGCCACGACAACAATAACGAAACTATTACGGGGGAACGTAGTTAATAGGACCAAATATTGTTAGTACAAATAGAGATGTATATATAGGTTTTTGTATCTACCGTACGTCCTATTAACTACGTGCCCCCGTAATAGGGTGTTTGCGGGATACCGAATGTGGTTGCGTAGGAAAGCTTACCGACGAACGTCACACCCCCCAAGGCAAACCCAAACCACGGGTAAGCTGGTTAGAAATGCGATTTAAACGTCACAACCCAAGCCCAGCCAAACCCACGAAAGCTTTAAGGTTAAAGGTGCGATTTTGGCCCGTTTAACGCTCATTTCTCGTGGGTTGGTCTTGCCTGGAATTGTGATGTTCGTCGGTTTCAATACTACTGTTGCTATTTTTATGTGTTCCTACCCAACGAAGTGTGGTACCCTGCAAACACACCATTTTTCATTAAGGCGGCACCAAAAAGAAGGGCGATGATAGTGCTGGTCAGGCATGCATGCATGCAGACGACCCAACAACAAAAAAGGACACAGCTGCCTAGATTAGTCTAGACATGCATCAAAATTATATTATAAAGAAAACACTGCTTCGTATCATACGATTTAGTTAGACATGCAGTCGCGCCAAACAGAAGGACACCCCTGGCTAACTATTTCGGACACGATCCATATTAAAAAACGTGACTTCGGGGCTTGAGGGGGTCGAAAAAAGCGTCGAAAGCAGCGGTGACGAGAAGAAGACCGGGCTGCTGGGGTAAGCCATTTGTTCGAAGGGCAACATACGGAGAAAAACAACACGCACGCAGCAAGGCGACGAGTTATCCCTTACAGTATTACTTGATTACAGTACCGGCCCGCTGATAAGAAACCGATATGTTGCAATGGTTTTAGGCTGGGTTTCTTGTTTGAGAAAGGGTCTGTCCCACACTAACGTCAGTATAACAGCTGTCGACTTTCTTGTTTCCCCGTAATTTTTAGGCTGGGTTACTTGTGTGGCTCTCTCTTTCTTATGAGAGGGCCGGTAGTGTATCACCCTTTTGGCTAGGGCTCTGTGAACCGGAGCGAAAAACTCGAAATCATTTCTAACTCGCCGACCTCCATCCAGCCCAATACCAAACCCCTGCTCGCACGCACCCTCACGTAGAGTCCCGTACTAAAGGTCTTCTTCCTATCTCTCTCTCTCACCCTTTCCTTTCCTCTGTCTCTCCACTTCAAGCAACTGACACCCTTTCAATTTATAGCCAAATTCCCTGGCCCCTCTCTCCCATCCTGCCAACGACTCAGTACCTCTCCACAAACTCCAGATTTCCTTCGTTCAATCTCCCACATATATATATACCCGTTCCGGGGAAGAAACCGATGTTTTCAAATTTACTGAATAAGTTGGCCCCCTTAAATTTCGCGTGAAATCGAACGAGCGAAGCGAGCGCCAATCACCTATATACGTACGTACTCCCCCCCGGCTTGTGAGGGGGGGGGCTGGATATAACCGTTAAAAAAAACGCTGCGATATGATATAGTAGAATTCGCAAATAATCGCAAATAATGAACAATTCGCAAAACAATCACAACCATTTTTTTTACGATTCTCGTTTCGATTGAATCGTGCCATTAAAAAATCGGATGAATTGGCCACGATTCACAGCGAGCCGTACTTTACTTTTAGCGCACTTCCAGGGGGAAACATGCGGAACGACCAATACAAAACGGCGCTTACAGCAGTGACGCTTACGAAGCACAGCTCGGTCTATCAGATATGTTGTGTTGGATTGGAGTAGACGGCATATTTAATGTCCGAACCACAGCAGCAGTTCCCGGTACACGACACGCGCGCGGCATGACAATCGTACTGTACTCGAGGGCGGCCGCGCGCCCTCCCTCCCTCACTCTCGATACGAAGACGGCTGATAAAAATCCTTAGTTGCTGTTTTTTCGTTCGGTACTACAGCAGTAGGACTGTACAGTATGCTGGACTGTACAGCAGTATGCTGTACAGTAGTATGTATGGTGTACAGTATGGTGTACAGCAGTATGATATGCCTGACTCTCCTAAAAGGTTCAACCCGCGCAATACGAGGGTATTAGTCTATAATATTAATAGCAACTATCTTTAGTAATAGCATTTTTTGGGCCAAAGCTGTCATTACTGACGGCTCTCCTGAATAAGACTAACGGACCACCCAACAATACCAACCGCACCGTTCAGTTGTATAACATTTACCGTGAAAAAAAGATCCAGAGGCACTTAAAATGTATACAGTATCGTAGGGGGTTTGTTGTAGAACATTTACCGTGAAAAAAGCCAGAGGCCCTCAAATACATATACGGTACAGAGGGTTGGTTGTAACCATTATACTCGACTTTGCACATGAGGGGCACGATATATCGTTCCTACAAGTATGCCATTCGTGCGGGCACACACATAGTAATAGTAATAGTGTTGGAACCGACGAACGTCACAGCCAAAGGCGAACCCAACCCACCAAAAACTAGTTCGTCAGAATTTTGAAACAACAATATGGCAGGATTTTGTTTTTAAAAACTAAATTTTCGCGGGTTGGGTTTTGAGTTTTGACCTTGGCTTGTGACGTTCGTCTGTTTTTCAATACTATTACTTCGAAGTATATTGTCATATGATATATCATATGATATGTTCTCCTACTCAACCAACCGTGATATCTCGCAAACACACTATTAATACTGGGAGGGCATCAGCAGTAGGTTATTCACGCCTTACATCTGCACGTACCCGGTATACATTTCGCCTTCACTCTTTACGCCTACGCTTCTGGCAGATCAACAGCATGCACGAGGCGGCCGAGCACAAGCGGGAATCGGACTCTAAGAGGGCGTCGCTCGAGGAAGAGGTGGAGTCGACCGAGCTGGTGATCGAGGCGGACTTGAACACCGAGCGACGGAAGAAGCTGCAGGAAAAGCAGAGGGTAAGGAGACAGATCGAGGCCCAGATCAAGGAGCTGAGCATCGAGCTGTTCTCCAAAAAGGTAAGTGGTGTATCTCTAACGGACTGATAACTGCCGCGAGTAGTTTTTCTAACTTTTCTTAAAATACACCTATTACGGGGTACCATAGTAAACAGGACCTATGGTGCATACAAAAAACTATATATTTACCTATTTTTACTAACAATATTTGGTCCTGTTTACTATGGTCCCCCGTATTAGTATATTAAAAAAAAAAACAAGTAGCAGCATGGAGCTGATCCCCCAAAGAAAAGGAACATGGCCGATCCAACAACAACAGCTAACATTCTACGATGTCAGAAAAAAGAGGTACCGTGGTATCAAGAACGAGAGGGCACCTCGAGTCACTTTGGCTGGCACGCCCTCTGGCAGGTTTGACCCCTTTCATGTTCCGGTTCTCCTCATGACTCACCGGGTAGGTACCCGGTATTAAAATAATCCGTGATTGTTTTTCATGGCACTGAAAGTGAAGAAACCGTATGTACCAAGTGAGAGTCATCAGGTAGGTGCTGCATTTTCTCTGTGAAAAATAAAGAATTGTTAAGTGTAGTAGTTTCACATGCACCGTAAACCAGCCGCAACCTAACCACGGGGCAAGGACAGGACAGGGACAGGGGGACTTTTAATCGGTCGCATGGTTATCAGCGGCGGTTGACAGACAGAGGTGTCGAAACTCTTGAGTTCGTCCTCCGCCGGGGGCGTTCGCTATGTTTTGCGACGCGATGGGAGGCTGCGCGCAGTGACTGGCTGTGCCTATGAACTACTACCCATCGACTTCAGACTCCATATTCCACGTCCGACAGACAGAGGGGGTGGGTTTACCAACAGACAGGGAGGTTTACCGACAGACAGGCAGGATTTACTGACGGGCATAGAGGGATTACCGACAGGGCGGGAGGGTTTACCGACGGGCAGGGAGGGTTTACCAACAGACAGGCAAGATTTACTGACGGGCATGGAGGGTTTACCGACAGGGAGGGAGGGAGGGTTTACCGACGGACATGGAGGTTTCATGTCAGGAATTTTAAGCCTGGCGTGTCACCGTCGATTAGGCTTGTAGCCTGCGTTTTGGCATCGAGTCTTTACACGTACTGAGCGCTCAAATGTTTGTCTCTATTAGGAGTAGGAACGGTGCTCCGTCTCGAAAGGGATGCGTGGTCAATGGTCAAATGATTAAGGCAAGCAACAAATGAGTACCCCCCCCCGTCCCCGTCCCCGTCCCCTCGTGCACGGTACTAACGTTCTTGCTTCAACCGACGTTAGGAAGTTGAGCTCGCCGAGAGGACGGTAAGAGCCGCGGACAACAACGCCAAGCTGCACGTGGCTCTCCAGGCGAAGGCGAAGCAAGCGGAACGGATGATGGTGGCCAACCAGGGCCTGACGTTCGAGAACAGCAGTTTGAGAAATGATGTCGACCTCGCCAAGGTTTCAGAGGTGGGGGGGGGCGGTGGGTGATGCGGTGACGTTGATGCTTCCTGGTGTATATGACAGCACGTTGCCCCACAGTACTATTAACAGGGCTGGACGTGGCGACTAGTTGTTGGTTGGGTGCCGGCTTAATTTACTCAACTGGTTTCAGTCATTCTCGGTAAAAAAAAACGATTTTTGTGAGCCACAAGCTCACTCGTCCGACACCCAAAAAAGCGAACAGAACTCCCGCCATTTGCCTGCACGTGACTCACTGCGATACCTATTACGGGGGACCATTATACCATAGTAAACAGGACCTACGGTACACACAAAAACCTACCAGGTATATATTTGCCTACTTTTACTAACAAAATTTGGTCCTATTTACTATGGCCCGCCGTATCTATGTAGTCGGGGCCGTGATACCTAGCCAACTACTATCAAACTTTTTAATAGTGGGCGACGTACAGTCAGCCAACGCACGGCTCCACCAACACAAAGGCATGCGTTTTTCTGGCGTTTAGTCCGCACCCCCTTCCTGCCGCACTCCCTCCTCGTGTTTCACTCCCTTCCTACATACTTCCCCGCGGTCTGGTGCACATTGTACATATACTCACACACGCACATGTGCAGGCTGTTTTGGGCAAGCGCGTCCGTCTCTACCATGACCTCGTCATCGGCCTCAAGGCCCGCCTAGAGCAGGAGGCCTCCGCGGCAGACGGGAGTAACGGCACCAGCAAGCAGCAAGACCTTGCGCAACTCGAAGAGTGTCTGACCGGCGGCGGTGGTGGCAGCGGCGACGGCGGCGGCAGCTGCAGCAGCGCAGGCGGGGGCGCGGGCGCGGGCGGGGGCTGGGGCGGGGGGAGGGAAGAGAGCAGCGCAGGGCTGGACACGACGTCGATGGCCTCGGACACTGCCTCCGGCGCTCAGATCGTCTGGGCTGGTGGAGCTTGCGGAGCTTTGGTGTACGAGTCCGTGGATGAGCTGAGAGTCGCCGTCGACAGCCTTCAGGTATGTTATATATATGCTTTCTAAGATGAGCTTCGACCCAATTTTTCCAGTTTTCGATCTCACAGCTGCAGTGTATTTTTATTTGTTTGTAATATATGCTTTTTATCGGTATGATAGTGGGTTGTATGCCCCCTTAAGAACTGCAACCGTGTTTTTTGGGGAAACATTTTACTTGGAATTAGTGTTGGATAAAGCTTTTTTTCTCCATTTCCAAGCATAGTCTAGTATTATAGCAACTGCAGGGCCGGCACCTTTCCCCTTTATTTTCGTCGCGAGAAAGAGACCCGCTCTCAACATAACATTCCAATGCTGCTTCCTTTCTTGCTCTCTGCGAAAAGCAAGACCGCTTACGTAGCACTCCTAGAGTACGAAAAAAAAAAACAGGCGACCGCCGCTTCTAATTATTGATTGCTTTCTTTCTTCACGTAGCAAAAACGAGGCCACTCTTTTTACTCGTTTTGGGGCTGCACTCCCGTTTCGGCGCGAAATCACTTGAAGTTAGAGTTAGCTACACGTTTCCGTACACTGCAATGGTAATAAAATGATTAATATTCCAACATGCCTCTTTTTCGGTCGGTGCTGGTGCGAGGTCAGAGGTTCCCCGCGGACCTACGGGAGGCGTTCATTTTTTCCAATTATTAATACTAGCAGTACTATTACGGTTGGCCGTATGATAGTAAATAGGACCTACGGTACACGCAAAAACCTATATATTTCCATATTTTACTCACAATATTTGGACCTATTTACTATGGTCCCCCGTAATAGTAGAGCCACAGTCTCCTTTTATATTCTGCCATAAAAAAAGAAACCGCCGCTTAACATTCGACGTGCGGCTTTCTTGGTCGGTTGCTGGTGCGCGAGGTCAGAGGCTGCACGCGGATCTACGGGAAGAGGCTACCAACCTCACCGCCAGGGCCAAAGAAGCGAAAGCGACGAAAGATCGACTCGCCGCAACCGAGGACCCCCTCGTCAACTGCCTGCTGGAGGCGGCGCAATCATGGGCGGCGCGACCAAAGCAACCCGAAGAGCACGAGGACACCGGTATTCGCGCTCTACCTGGTTCTGGATCTGGATCCGCGTCCGGGCTAAAGGAGCCAGATGCGACGCGGAGCCCGGCGGATAGGAGGAACCTCCAGCAGAGAAAAAGTCGAAACCGTGGGAGGTCTACTTCGGCAAGCAGGCGAGGGAGAGGGGGGGCGGTAAATAAACTTGGAGAACCGTGTGCGAAGCGCGGAACAGGAGACACATTTGCGATCAGGGGAGCAGGGGCGGGGGCGGGGGCGGGGCGAGCGCTGGGGTGCGAACAAGAAGATCGACGAGCTCTTGAGGTGGCGGTGGAGGGCGGTTGCGGGGCGATGGGGGGAGGGCCTCTTGCGGTGGCAGCGGCGACCTCGTTTCGTCGGCGAGAGCTCTTCGCCGACCTTGTAGACGCCTTCCGAGAACACCAGGCCACCGATTGCCGTCGAGTTAAGCTTGCCGCAGGCGAAAGCGGGTCTCGAAGCGTTGTAGGTGGCGCGCCGTCCGATCAGAAAAATGAAAGCTCTCCGGGGTTGACACCGAAAGCTGGTGGCGAAGCCAGTGGTGACGAGTTGCCTCCCATCGGGGTTTTAGGTGGTGGTGGTGGTGGTGGTGGTGGTGGTGGTGGCGGTGGCGGTGGCGGTGGCGGCGGCAGCGGATTTCTTGGCGCGGTATCCGTGAGCGATCGTTCTTGCGCCTCCGCTCGGACGTTGCGCGATTTTGGCTCGACGGAGTGTCGCAGTGCCTCGACGCAAACAGTTGCCAAGGTGC